>NDGN011395664.1:0-13525 GCA_002564285.1 Tympanoctomys barrerae
AGTGGGTTTCCAGGTTCCTCTTCCCCTACCTCTGCTGAGCTAAGCTCCTAATTCTTCTTACCCACCCCCCCATTTCCCATAAGTCTCCTGCTATGCCCCGGAGGTGGGACATCCTGTCATAGCCCAGTTGCCTAGTTACTCGCATCTTTTACCCGCCGACGTCATTTCCCTATGCCTCCATTATATATGCCCAGCACCTTCCCTGAATAAATGAGACTTGATCAGAATCCTGTCTTGTCTCCATTTCTCGAGTCTCCTGTCCTTTGTCCCCTCCTCAATTCCCCGCTCCTCTCTCAGGTGACCTTCGTTGACTGACCCGCTGGTTTGGGACAGCCCTAGACAAGATCTAGCTTCAGATAAAACCTTCCGCATGAAGGCTGTCTGGGCGCTTCTGCGCAGTTCTCATCTTCTCGAGGCTGGCTGTCTTCGCATCATGGAGTCACTCATCAAACACCATTTGCGCAAGGGGGACCTACCTGATTGGTGTAGCTAATGTTTCCACCATACATCAGCCACATGATCTTCCCACCCTCTCTTCTCCCCCTTCACCTTTTATGTACTTGATACAACTTCTCACTATGCAGCTCGGACTTGTAGTGGTCCTCCTGTTTTCAGCCTCCCCAGTGCTGAGATTAGAGGAGTGCACCACCATGCCCGGACTATGTCATCAGCATGCCCTGGGGATGGCGCAGACACTGCTTGCAGGACCAGACACCCTCTCTTCTTGATAGCTCTGAAATCACCTACTACATTCACTTCCTCAGGGCCTTGTCCTCAGTCCCCTGTAGCCCTCTGCCACATGAGAAGATGTGTTGCATGAAAGTCACGAGGATGGAGTATGTTTGTCTAGCTCATTCCTAGGTCTCCAGTGCTTAAAATAGTGCAGGACACTGAGAAAACATTTAATAAACTATTTTAATGAATTTAATACTTTTAAAAATGTATTTTAGTACAGGGTCAACAGGCCCTCACTGCACAGATGAGTCTTGCAGTGATCATCCTGTTTTCAGCCTCCCAAGAGAGCTGGGATTATAGGCATGCAACACCATGCCCAATCTCAACTGCCAACTCAGCACACCCCAGGTACAAGGATGACATGGAAGGCCCAGGGATCAAACCCTAATCCCTGAGTCTTCCTAAGCAGGTGCTTTAGTCTGCTGAGCTATCTGGCTGACCCTCAACTTTAGTACTTCTTAATAATTCAGTTTACTAAACACTGTGAATCTAGAAAACAAAATCATAGTATTTGGAAAAGACTGTGTACTAACAGTCAAAGAATCAGGGTTCTTGTGGACTTCTTGTTACCTAAAAGTGACAATGGCTTCCCCAAGTGGCTTTGGAGGGCAGTACCCCATTGACACTCCTTGTACTGTCTACACTAGTACTTAGTTTACAGCTTTCTTCTGCACTCTCATGCCCAGCTCACCAGCCCTCTTCAAAAAAAAAAAATCTTTGTTAACTAAGCCTAAATATTTCTTCACAGTGCTGTAACCATAGAGAAAAATCATTTTAGGAGAAGTCTTGATTCAAATTTTGCACCCTTTCCTGGACTATGACTCAGTTAGGCAGCAAAGTACAGTTAAATTTTAAGTATTAAAAGATTTTTCACTTATTTTCTTATTATCCAGACACTTTTCATGCCTAAATCTCAGAGTCCTGCACTCACGTGAGCACAGAAAATGCAAGATTTTCCCAGGTGTCTTGCCCGCATTTTCTAACAACCTCCGGGAAGTGTTTCTACGAGTCTCATAGTTACCCATGGTGCACTTTGTCATTTCACTCACCCAGCTACACACGTGCCTCTCTATAGATCTCCTCTTGCATCTGGAAATCATTTAGTTTTCCATAGCTATAGAGGACAAGACACGACTCTCAAACACGTGTTGAAAACAGGAAAGAAGAGATAAGAATGACAGCGGAAGAGAACTATTAGGCTTTGTAAGTCACTGTTGCTCTTGGAATCTATAAAAGTCTTCCACTGGAATCTTTTCTGATTTCCTCTTTTCCTTGTTTCTTTCTTTTTATTTACTAGATGTGTTTGGCTTTTTTTCTTTTCTCTTAATGTAGAAAACTGGACCACTGACTTAAGACTTTTTCTCTTTCTAAATATAAGTATTTATAGCTACAAATTTCCTTCCATCTAGGACATTAGTTACATCTTAAAAACTTTGATCGGTTGTGTTTCCACTCAGTTAAAGTATATTCTAGAGGCCGGGGAGATGGCTCAGTGGAATAAGCTCTTCCCTGGCAAGCACAAGGACCTAGCTCAATCCCCGGTTCTGCCAAAAGAAAAAAGAAAAGTATATTCTAACTTCCCCTGTACTTTCTCCTTTTATCTATATGTTAAGTAGCAAAGTACAGTTAAATTTTAAGTATTGAAAGATTTTTCACTTATCTTCTTATTATTGAGTTTGAGCTTCTTTTCATTATATCCAGATTGTGCTTCTTTCTAAATTAGCTGAGACCTGTTTCATGGCTGAGAACAGGTCGTCTTAGTTAATGCCCAGGTGCTCTTTTAAGGCTGTGTGTTCTGCTATTGAATGAAACGTGCCACACGTGTTCCACATGGGGCAATCGTGTAATGCTGGAAAATAGCACTGTCTTCCAAATTACTACTGATGCCCCGTCTACTTCTGATAACAAAAGGGAGCTTTGAAATCTGTTGTCCTAGATTGTTTTATCTTTGTGATTGAGCTTTCACTTCCTGTATTTTGCATTCTGTTTGGAGGTACATACATATTTAAGACTGATTTATCTGTTTACAGTTATAAAATCCCTTTCTTTTTCCCTTGTAATGTTTCTTGTTCTAAAAATCTTTGCCCAATACTAATATACTCAATTCAGCTTTCTTACAAATTTTCTTGAGTTTGTTCTCATTCTTTCACTTTGCTTCTTCTGTCCTCTCATACAGTTAAAGTGAGTGTATGATGAGCTGCATGTAAATATAACGGAGTCTAACTTGTACCAAGCATGATAATCTCTTGGTTTGCATAATTAGAATATGGCACTGAAACTGGTTGTCAATGTCAGATCAAATCTATCACCTTGATACGTATTCTGCCTTTTTATCTCGTTCCTCCTTTGTGTCTGTTCTCCCCTTTGTGCCTCTTTCAGTCTGATTATAATTTATGGTTCTACTTTATGTTTTGGCTCATTAGTTCTACACTTTGGTTTTGTGCTTTAGGCCTATTATATAGTCTCGAGTACATCTTTATCTTATTGCAGTCTGACCTCAAATCCTATGTCACTAATATGTAGAATGTTAAAATCACACAAGAACATTTTAATCTTCATTGCATCTTTTGCATTCTTGTTCTTAAATATTTCATTTCCACATGCACTAGAAACCCTACAGTCTGTTATTAAATTTGTTTTAAACAGTAAATTCCCTTATGAAAATATTTGAACAAAACAATATTTACATGTACCCAGATAGCTGCTACTTTTGCATCATTTTTTCCTTTGTAGAGATCCATATTTCTTTTTCTTTTTTTCTTTTTTGTATTTTAGGGAAGTGTCTACAGGGTATTCAGGGTCTCACTACTAGATTGGACTCTTAGTGATCCACCTGATTACAGCCTCCCAAGAGCTGGGATTACAGACATGCACCACCACGCCCAGTCTCAATTGCCCTCTCAGCCTGCCCCTGGGGTCAGGCCCAAGGATTGAACCCCCAGCCTCTGCGCCCCTGCTTGTAGGTGCTTTAATTCCCTGAACTATTTGCCTGGCCCTGAGATCCATATTTCATCTAGTGTTTTCCTTTGGCCTGAAAACTTTTCTTTAACATTTTATATGGTATGTGTTATTTGTTTTCCTGCAATTTTTTTATTTTTTACTTTTATTCATGAATGATGTTTCCTATATAGATCTCTAATAACAGCATTTTCTTTAAGCAGTTTAAATATGTTCTGTTTCACTATGGCATATACTATTTCTCATAAAAATGAATAGTAACTCTCATAATTTCCCCTTTATGTGACAGGTCTTTGTTCCGTTGCTCCTCAGATTTACTTTTATAGGGAGGTAGAACATGTTCCTGCATTGGTAGGAGTAGTACACTAAAATGGCTATGTTACAATAGATAGATAGATTTAATATAATCTTTTTTTTTTGGTGGAACTGTGGATTGAACTCAGGCCCTTGCACTTGCCAGGAAAGCACTTATTTCACTGAGCCATCTCCCCAGCCCCTTAATATAATCTTAGTAAAATTCTGACAGCATTCTTCACATAACTAAAAAGAAATAATAAACTTTATTTGAAACTAGAGTCCTAAGATAGCCAAAGCAATATTAAGCAATAAGAGAAATGTGAGGGATATCGTAATTACTGATTTCAAATTAGACTACAAAGTCATAGTAACAAAAACAGCATCGTGCAGTCATAGTAACAGCATCGTGCAGTCATAGTAACAAAAACAGCAACAATAGAAGTGCAGACCAATAAAGTACAATAGAGGAAGCAGCACCAGCACCCTGTGCTTTTTCTCATCTCATTTTTTACAAAGTGGACAAAGAACATATGCTAAAAAAAATAGCATATTTAAGAAATGATGTTGGGAAAACTGATTAATTGTAGGCAGAAAAATGATGTTGGACCCTGAGCTGTCAACCTGTAACTAAGTCAAATAGAAGTGTATGAAAGGCCCATATTTAAAGATAGAAGATGTGAAACTGTTAGAAAGTAAAGGATCATTTGAAGCCTAGGCATAGACAGGGACTTCCTAGACAAAACTCTAAAACCTCCCCCCAGAAACAATGCTAAGAATTAAAAAAGGGACTGTAAAATATTGAAAGTCACAGCAAGGGAAACTATCAGAGCAAAAAGAAAACATGCAAATTGAGAAAAATATTATCCAGCTTCACTTCTGACAAAGGACTAATATCTAGAATATACAAAGAACTAAAAGTATCAATACTCTAAAAGAAAACACAACAACTCAATTAAAAACTAGGTGGAAGAGCTGAGTAGACACTCTTCATTGCCAAGAAGTGCAAGAAGAAATGCCTGCCGCCCTCAGCCTTCAGCCAGGTGCAAATCTAAGCAGCTCTGAAATTCATCTAAGTCCAGGAAGGACTATCAATAACTCAAAAAGAAATAAAAAATGAAAATGACAGCGAGAATGTGGGAAAAAAAGAAACTCTCCACAACGCTGGAAAGAATGTAAGCTAGTAACCCCAATTCAGAAATCAGTATGCAGATTGATTTGAAAACCTAAATTAAAAATTGAAAATCCATTAGACCCAGCTCAACTTCTGGATATAGTCTCCAAAGAGTTAAAGACCTCATATTATTGTGAAACACCTACACCTGTGTTTATTATTATTATATTATTATTATTATTATTATTATTATTATTATTGCAGTAAGGGGATTGAACTCAGGACCCTGCACTTGCCAGGCAAGTGCTTATTCAACTGAGCCATCTCCCTGGCTCTACAAGCATGTTTAGAGCTATGCAGTTTACAATAGCTAAATTCTGGAAACACCTTGATGCCTAACGGGGAATGAAATAATAAATAAATATATATCATACATATGATGTGATTTTAAAATTTGATTAGGATTCTAATGCATAATTGCTACCTTTTAGAAGATGTATAACTAGATCGTTCTGTCTACTTCCCCTTCTGCCCTGTGCTTTCCTTCCTTTCCCAGTTTCTCTCTTCTATTCCCAAAATGTCTAGCTTCCTATTTTCTACAATCTCTCCTGTATTTTGTGCTTTGAATGTGTATATTTTAAATTTCTGGGGGCCAGAGAAATACCGCAACGGCATAAGTAGAGTTTGAACCCTAGTACCACAAAAAAAGAATTATGAATTTCTCATATAAGAGGAACAATGTGGTTATTTAATTTTTTTCATTTTTGTTAAATAATTTTTTTGTGCCTGAAATGGAATTCAGGACCTTGAACTTGCCGGGTAGCTGCTGTGCCGCTGAGCTCTATCCCCAGCTACCTTTCAGGGTCTGTTCATTTTCCTTAACTTATAGTCTCAAGAGCCACTAAGTTTCCTATAACTGGCTAAAGATATATGTTATATGACGTGGTGATCCTCCCTTGTATATAGATCACATTTTCTTTATTCATTCATCTTCTGAGTGGCATCTAGCCTGTTTCAAAAATTTAGCTGATGTGAATTGTGCTGCCATAAACATGGGTATACTGTTTATGCATCACTAAAATTCGATGAGTTTAACTCTTCAGAAAGATATCCAGGAGAAATTTAGCTGGACCACACTAGACTGGTCTCCATAGTATGCTAGTTTACATCCCCACCAACAATGTAGAATTCTTTTTGCTCCAGATCCTTACCAGCATTTTGGGGGGTGGGAAGTTGACTTTCTGGAGTAAAATAAAAACTCAGCATTGTATTTATTTTCATTTCACTAATACCCACAAATGCTAAATATTCTTTCATGTACTTATTAGTCATTGCTACTTTGAGAAGTATCTTTATTTTAATTGAGCATTTTTGGATTGGGTCTTCTGTTTCTCAGGTTCTAATTTTTTTGAGTTCTTTATATATTCTAGATACTAGTCCTCTATCTGAAGAAGGACTAAACAAAAAAGTTTTGCTTGTTCCGTAGATTGTCTCTTTATGATGTTGATATTTTTCTTTGCTGTGCTGAAGCTTTTAAATTTTATGTAGCTCTTCTATTGACTTTTACAGTTATTTCTTGTGTAATTGGAGTTCTGTTCAGGAATATTCTGGCTTAAGTCTATATCTTCAAGTGTTTTATCAATTTTATTTTTCAGCAGATTCAGTGTATTTCTTTTTATGTCTAGATCTCTGATCCATTTTGAATTGATTTCAGTACAGGTAAGAAATATGGGTCTAAGTCCATTCTTCTGCATATGGGTGATCAGTTTTCCAAGTTGTTAAAGAAGCTGTCTTTCCTCTGGTACTTCTTAGCACCTTTGTCAAAAATGAGACAGCTTAGCATGGCAGGCACAGGAGGCTCCACTTTCTCATTCCATGTTCTTCTGCCTACTGTGGCCTTGTGCTGTTACTTGGAATCCATGATTGCAATGCTTCAGGCCTTATTCTTTTTTCTTCAGATTACTTTGGCTATTGTGGGTCCTTTTTAGATCCACATAAAGGTTACTGTTGATTTTCTAGTTCTTTGATAAATGCTATTGATATTTGACTGGAATTGCATGAAATGCATATGTCATTTTAGTAATATTTCATTTTGACAATATTAATTATGCCTAATCAAGAAAGAATATCTTTCCAATTTGTGGTTTACTTCTAACTCTTTCTTTAAAGTAACATAGTTTTCAATAGAAATTTTTTCACCTCCTTAGTTAGGTGGATGTGTAGGTATTTGTCTGGGAGTATGGGAAGAGAGATACCATGAATGGAGTTATTTCCATGATTTCTTTCTTGGTGGGTTCATTTTCAGTATATAGAAGTGCTATTTATTTTTGTGTTCATTGGTATGCTACCAATTTGCTGAATTTGTTTATTAGTTCTGAGTCCTGTAGTGGAGTTTTTGTTTTAATGTAAATAATTGTATTAGCTGCAAATAAACATGGTTTGACTTCTTAATTTTTTCTTTCTTTCTTTCTTTCTTTCTTTCTTTCTTTCTTTCTTTCATTCATTTTCAGAACCAGGGATTGAACTCAGGCCCTTGTGCTTGCCAGGTAAGCGCTTATTCCACTGAGCCACCTCCTTGGCCCTTTCTATTTCTTTTATTACCTTCTCTTGCATGGTTGCTGATTAAAGTTTCAGTACTATATTGAGTAAGTGTGGTAAGAGGGGACATACTAGTGTTGGACCTGATTTGAGAGGAAATGCTTTCAGATTTTCTCATCATATAATGTTGGCTATGGGCTCATCAAAAATGGCTATAATTGCAATTAGGTCTTTCTGTGTCCATTTTCTTCAGGTTTCTTATTATGAGTCCTGGATTTTCAAAAAAAAGAAAAACAAAAAAAAATTGCTATCTATTGAAATTATCATGAGATTTTTCTCCACACATCTATTTATCTGGTTATCATATTTATTGATTTAAATATGCTGTACAATCCCTGCATTTCCGGTAGCTAGCATGGTCATGATATAGGTTCTTTTCAACAATCTGTTGTATTTTGTTTGCAAGTGTCTTGTGGACCTTTGCATCTATGTCTATTAATGATACTGACCTTTAGTTTTCTTTCTTTCGCTTGTCTATCTTTCTTTTTATTGTTATTTGTGGTTTTGGTATCATAATACTGTTAGCTTAGAGGAATGCATTTGGTAATGTCCATTCCCTTTCAATTTCTTGCAAGACTTTGAAAAGTACTGGTGTTAGTTCTTCTATGAAGTTCTATCAACATTCAGTAGTGAATCCATTGGGTACCGGGCTTCTCTTACATAGCAGGCACCATCATCCTCATCCTTATCCTCATCCTCATCCTCATCCTCATCATCATCATCATCATCGTCATCATCACTGTCTCCTTTATTTCCTGCTACTGTTATTTTCAGAGTTTTATGTCATCTTGCTTAAATTTTGGCGACTTGCATTTATTTAGAAATTTATCCATTTCCTCTACATTCTCCAATTGTTGAAGTATAAGTTTGCAAAATAGTTTCTTGTACTTCTCTAGATTTGAGCAGTCTCCACAGTGATTTCACTTATTCTGATTTCTAATTACATTGATATGGGTCTTTTCTTTTGGTTACTCTGGCTAAGAGTTAATCAATCTTATTTATCCTTTCCAAAAACCAATTCTTTGAAACATTGGGTTTTTCCACTGTTTTAGTTTCAATTTTATTGATTTTTACTTCAATTTTTATAAAGAATTTCTCTTTACAAATTTTAGATTTGGGTTGCTTTTGTTTAGATTTGGGTTACTTCTGTATCTCTAGTACTTGAGGTACAATGTTAGGCTATTTATTTGGTTGTACTCTATTTTTTAGTGTAGGTGTCCACAGCTATCATTCTTTAGTTTCTGAAGCAGTTTTACAAGCTCTTTTTTGTGTATTTGGTTGGGTCCTGCTGTGGGGCTGCCTCAGTGTCCTGAACCAATTCAACATGTTAGCTTTTCAAGGCCTCTTTGACCCTCAGAGGAGCCAGAGGTAAAATAGTATTGGATCTGGTAAATCAGGTGGATGAAGACTATGGGTTTTTATTTTTTTGTTTTTTTTTTCCAATATTGCCATAAATGTCTTGAATTGACTCAGGACATCTAAGCAGAAACAACAACACTCATGAGAGAAGACTTCCACAATTGCTTCTGAATATTGGCAAAAACAGTAGCATATTTGTTATAGAAATGAGAGAGGTATTTTCAGGGTATTAATATCAATGTGTCTTTTATTATAATAACTTGCTTGTTTACCATAAGTTTTGATCACACTTCTCTAATCACATAACTAGAATTATTTCTCCACATATATGTCTTTTTCCGTTATCTGACATTCAGATTCTAGCTCCTGGATCCTCTCTGAAGTTGCAATCTTTGCATCTCTAGCTCAACAAAACTTCTGGACTACATTTAAATCCCTTCGTATTAAAATGTCGCCGTGCAGAAAGCAAGGCCCATTATCAAGCTCCCTCTCTTCACCTTCTTTCAGCAGTCGCAGTCCCACATTACGTACAATGTCTTCAAATAACTGCCTTGTGCGTGTTACCCTGCCTTCTAGTTCTTAACAATGGAAAGGTGTTCTAGGACTCTTCCCCATCACCCAAGAGAAGTCTGTGTTTCTTCCATAACTGGTTCATACCAGGGAGATACATTCATCTCAAAGCAATCCCCGCTAGGTTTTATGGAAATTAGATCTTAGTATCCCTTTCTCCACATCTCTTGATATTAATAATGTCTTTTGTGGAGTCTGGTTTATTCATTCTGGAAAGTACCACACGAAACACTGGAAGTTAAGCTTTAAAAAGTCTAAGCAAATTCTTGTCAGATACTTCCAACAGCATCACGTGAAAACAATGCTTTTGTACCTTCCACCTCATGGATCTTTCTTTTTGACTTCTGTTTCAATTACAGGACAAAAGCTCATACCCATCATCTAAGTATTATCAATATTTTTCAAGCTATGAATTTCTCTCAGCTTTAACTTGGAAAGTATATTTTCCTAGGGGAAATAACATAATAGGATAAAATACTAACTAAAATGGAAACAGTTTTTATATCATTACGAAAAACTATTCGGCTCTTCAGTTCACATTTGTTAAATCTCTTTACTTTCAAATTTGCTTTATCTTTGAAAAACTTCAAGGTTTATCAAAGTAGTCTTTCAGTCTAGATAAGATCTGCATAATGACTTTGTGTCCACAAATCATATAAAAGCAGAATCAGAGAAAACCCTGAAGCTTTCAAGTAGAGTTCATTCCACAGTCTAACAGCTCTAACAAAGTTTTAGAGATTCACAGGTCTTATTCTATGCTCTGGTTTAAATTATATTTTTTCCTTCTCCCTCTAGTAGTCTCTATAAAAAGGAATCTTTTCAAAGTAACTCGTCTGAGGAGTGCCCAATTATGTGATGAAGGCACACAAAGATCTCTGCCGTCCTTTAAGTTTTTCCCTTATTTGGTTCAGAGGCATTTAGATTGACTGGATGTAATTTTACTTCCACATAATCAAGGTGGTGGTCGTTACACACACATGATGCTGAGGAAAGTCTCAAATCTTTGCTTCTGTTATATCATAATGTTGTACAACCCCTGGGGCTCTTTTTGAAGATCGCATTTTTTGAAGAAACAACAAAAGGCAAATATATATCTCTTTATTTTAATAACTTTTTAGGCTGGCTTAATTGAATATAATACTATCTATTCTGTGAGTATATGTGCTCAAAGGAGCATGTAAAAAATTCTATCAGAAAACAATCCTAGATGAAGCAAAGGTCTTTGTTACTTTTTACTTTCCTGGTATAGAACAGGTTCTTTCTCCCATTAAACAAAAGATCCTCTGGTGAAAGGCTATGACCAGGTCCATATGGATAGACGATAGCTTAGTTATCTTGCTATAATCCCACACTAGAGCTTTGTGATGACTTTGTAGATCCAAGTGCATTGTTATAGAAAAGCATGAGTCCTGGCACTCCCCGCGATCACCTGTTCAGTGGGGGGTTGCCCTTGAGTGCACTGCTCGGAAAGTGAAACCCAAAACAGAAGACTGTCCTTAGAGACTTGGGAGGACCTTGCCTACTCCTGCTCCTCTTGGCATTCACACCCTTGGTAACTCCTTCTTTTAGGTGTGGGTTTGATTTAGTATACTAGTTAATGGATAGAAAATGGCAGAAGTGATAAGGTATAACTTAAAGTTATGAAAGGCTGACATTCTGTGGTGAGTCTCTCTGTATCTCCCTTTCTCTCTCTCTCTGTCTCCAGATGGAACCCCCAGCCCTGCACCTGCTTACAGGTGCTTTAATCCACTGAACTATTTGATAGGCCCTTTATGAAAAGATCTTGAACCAGAAGTATTCCGCTCAGCTGTGCCTGTATTCTTGCCCCTCAAAAACTGTGACTTAATAAATGTTTGTGTTTTAAACTATTATATTTTGAAATAATTTGTTGGGAACACAGTAACTAGAATGAGAGTCTACATAGAAGCATACAAGCAAGCAAGCAAGCAAATGCCTATCGGTCTGGGATTTATAGACCCCAAACATTCGCATGTTGATTCTGCTTCTGACAATAAATGGTGCTTCAATCTCAGTTTGTTAACAAACTCCTATTGATTGATTTTTAGACATAAGAGACTGTATTAACTTATTTTAATATTGCACTGTTTATAGTACTTTCAGGCTCTATACAGTGCACACATGATCTGTGTGTACGTGTGTAAATCCCAAAATCTGAAGAAGAAATCAGAAAAAAATGTGTGTGTTTGTGTTTAAGATAGCAGCATATTTCACGTTTATCAGTAGGAAGATTCACTATTCCTGAGAAATTAATCTCCCCAATTTGATTAAGTAGCAGCACAATCTCAGTCAGATCCCAGGAGGTTGTTTTGTGATGATGATCAACATACTGATTCAAGAGTTTACACGGGAAAGCTAAAGCTTCCTAATAGCCAGAATAATATCGAAGAAGGGAAAGGCTGGAAGGCCTCCTACACAGCCACATTCATCAGAACAGTATGATGTTGGCAAATAATTGAGAAACAGATCTATGGAACAGAGCAGACAGATCAGAGACCCACATAAATGTTGTCAATTGATCTTTCATAATGAAACAAAACCAACTCAAGAAAGAAAAAGTGGATTTTCCACAAATGGTATCAAATGGGTCAAAACCACATGCAGCATTAATTCCTCTCTCCTACTTCTTTTCAAGAGTAAGTAAAATGGGCCGTAGACCAAAGTGCAAAATGCAGCACACAATTTTTCTAAGAAAAAGAAAATGTAGATGAAATTTGGCTTACAAATGACTTTTCAGATACAACAATAAAGCACAGTCCATCAATGCAATTGGTGATTACTTGAACTTTATTAAAATTAAAAGCTTTTACTCTTCCCAAAATGCTACTACGACAAGGACCAGCCAAGTGACACACTGGAAGGAAACCACTATAAAACACAAAATTAAAACTCCTATTACTCAAAATGTACAAAGGATTCTTAAACTCAGTAATACAGAAACAAGGAACTTAGTAAAAATCTGGATAGTAAATTAGCATATGAAAAGTTGTGCAATGTCTTGTCTTTAGTCAACTACAAGTAAAAAAAACAGTAGGATGTCCCTACATACTTATTAGAATAGCTAAAGTCTAGGACCAGGGAGATAGCTAGCAGACCAAGTGCCTGCTTAGGCAAGCCCAGGGACTGGGGTTCCACCCCTGGTACTGCATGCTGCACCAGCCCCTCCCACAGGTATGCTGAACTGGCCATGGAGTCTGGGCGTGGTGGCACTCGCCTGCAATCCGAATGCTGGGGAGGCTGAAAACGGGAGGATCACTATGAGTCTGAGCCGCGCAGTGAGACCCTGTACCAAATACATAAAATTAAATTAAATTAAAGTTTGAAAAAGAATAGCTAAAGTTTAAAACCTTAGGGCCAGCCAGATAGCTCAGCTGACTAAAGTGCCTGCTTAGGCAGATGCAGGAACTGGGGTTCAATCCCTGGCCTGCCGTGCTGGGTCAGCCCCCGGGGGCACGCTGAGACGGGGATGAGACTGGGCATGGTGGTGCGCGCCTGTAATCTCAGTGCTTGGGAGGCTGAAAATAGGAGGATCTATGTAGTAAGACCTTGTGGATCCTGTACTAAATACATAGAAAAAGAAAAGAAAAGAAAAAGAAAACATTTCCAACATCAAACAGTAATGAAGATGTAGAATAGTAGGAACTCTCCTTCACTGCTCAGGGCAAAATCACTTTGGAAGTCCGGCACTTCCTTCTAAATCTAGTCATCGCCTTAGCATACACTAAAATGGTTCTCCTCAGGATGTGAGGGAACTTGTTACATAGGTGTAGATCCCAGCCCTATTCCAGAGTTTGAAGGAGTGGAATTCAGGTAGCTGATTCTGATGTCATCTTTTGGACTCCTTGGTGCCAAGAAAAGAATTCTGAGAATGTTTGCGTT
>NDGN011395692.1:0-12435 GCA_002564285.1 Tympanoctomys barrerae
CCTGTTTTCAGCCTCCCAAGCACTGGGATTACAGGTGCGTGCCACCACTCCCAGTCTCAATCACTATCTCAGTGCACCCCTGGGGTGGGAATGGCGTGGCATGCCGGGGATCAAATCCCTGCACTATATTATTATTATAGCTCTACTTTTTTCTGATGTCCTGGTCAAAGGCAGGGCCTTGAAAGTACTAGACAAGCACTCTACGGTGGAGCTATGCTCCTACCCTCAGTAAAAATGGCCCCCGTGGCTACGGGGGTGATGCTTTACTTTCATTTAAACTGGAAGCTTAACATTTTAACTACCTAAACCTATGAATAAGTTGGTGCGGGGGATTTAGGACACATACTGTGACTGAATTCTTTCTCAGAAGTGATGTGTGTTCCCTTAGGAAGGCTCAGCATCGCTGCCAATCTTGACACCGGTTGTGTGACAAAATTAGCCGCTGCAACCTGAGCCATCTGTCAAGCCCTGGGCTGTGTGTGGATCTCCTTCCACTCCCTGAACTCTTTTACCAGGGATTGAACTCAGGCCCTTGCACTTGCCAGGGAAGCACTTATTCTACTGAGGCATCTCCTGAGCACCCCCACCCCCACCTTTTTTCCCCTGAACTCTTTGTCATGTTGGTGCTGGGGGCGGTTGCTTTTCCTTTTCTCACTAGCACCGCCACCAACCCGAGAGCCAGGGAGAGGGTCTTGTTCTCTCCTTTCTCACTTTTACAGCCCTAAGGATGAAGCAAAAGGCCAAATTAATTTTGGTACATTTTATACGGAGACTCATAAGCAAACAAAATAGATGGCCTGCTCTAAAATGGATGACAATATCCTTAGTTTTTGCCTCTCGTTTCTTCTAACAGTCAAGGGTTTAAGGCAAAGCTTGAGTATCAAATTCATTGAACAGCATGATTCAGTGTGATTTACAAGCATCACACTGGCCCCATGACTACTGCCTAGCACCCTGTCTGTCTTTAACTCAGATACACAGTGAATACAACTGACTGGATTTCTGGGTCACTTTTGGAATTCTAAGTTACATTGCAAAACCCATCCCTCAGATATCTTTGGCTAGATAACAAAAAGAAAAGCAGAAGACAGACAGACAAGATAGAGCAAAGTTCTGTTTCCTCTCTTAAAAAATAGGCGGGGGAGGCCTCAAAGACTTCCTTTTACTGCTGATGGAATTCCCCTCAGTGAGTTCAATGTAATGCTAAGAATAAAATTTAGATCCAGAGATTTTTCTATGGACTCAACTGTTTCTGCCATTTTTTTAAAAAAAATGTTTATTTGGTACAGGGTCTTGCTATGCAGCTTAGACTCATAGTGATCCTCCTGTTTTCAACCTCCCCAGTGCTGGGGTTTTAGGCATGAACCACCACACTCAGTTTTCAGTGGCCAGCATCGCATGCGGTTCCAGAGATCAAACCCAGGTCCTTGCGCTTGCCAGGCAGGTGCTTAAACTGCCAAGCTATCTCCCCAGCCCTATTTTTTGCCATTAAGTAGTTGGAATTTAAGGAGCCTATCCAAACACAAGTAAGAATTGAGGGCAGTGTTGGGAAAGGAAGGTATTAGTGATATTTTTCTTGAAATACAGGGTGTAAGAAAGAGATTATATTAATATAAGTTATATAATATTAATATACAAATTATACTAATACAATCAATACACATATTAATATAAGTTGGAATGTTTAACTACATAAAATTATAATTCTAGACAGGGAGAAAGATCGTCTGTGAACACATGTAGAGTGACAAATTTTGCTTCATGAAAATGTATTTTGGGTTTCCTACTACCCATCAGTAGAGAATCCTGGGATTTTGTAGTTTAGGGAGATAGTGATACCTTCTAGTTGACTCCAGTAATTCAAGGAGGGCTCCCAAATTCTTCAAAAGAAAATAATGAACACTATCCTTCTCAACTCTCTGAGAGGAAGCCCAAATAATAATAGGCATGTTATTAGATGAGCATTAAAATATATGAAGAAACAGAAACTTTATCTACATTTTTAGCAGTGTTAAAAAAAAGCAAAACAAAACAGTATTACAACCAATCTAGTTCTGCAGCTTTTAGTCACATTTATTTGTGAGTCCAGAATCAGCAGCAGTTGAGACAAAAGATGGTGAAGATGTCCACAGGGATGGGTTGTATTGACACTGGAGGAGAAGTGACACAAGTGAGGCCCAGAGCGCTAGAGGGGCTGCAGCTCGTACCTGCTCTATTTGGACATAGTGTGAACAGCTGGCCCCTGGTGAGTGACTGAGACTCAGCCTCTTGTAAGAGTGGGCTGCCATCTGTTTGTGCATCAGGTTAGGCTACAACCTGCCAGGTATGGAGGAGCCTTTAGGTCACACATAAACTGTGTGAAGGCAGCTCTAGGCCAAACAGTACAGCTGAGCAGCAATAATTCTTCTTTTCCCCAGTCCTCAGGTACAAATCTCAGCACCATGGTTTTTGTATGCCTTCTATTATATATTATCACCTAATGGAGGCAGCAAATGTTGCAAGTCTAGTGATTGCCTGGTTAAATACAGAGCACAGTTGACTAGATTGCCTCATATAAAATATAAAGAACTGGTTGTTCTACTATAAAAAATGGGAAGGAAAGTCTAAACTGTATGGTTGCTGATTTTCTTTTTCTATAATACTAACATCCCTTCAAAATCAAAGTAGACAATGGGACCTGTCTACTTTCAATACACAGAGCTGAAAACATTTTAGTAGATGTGTATAATGTTGGTATCTGGAAGAAAGACTGTCAAAAAGTTTCTAGTTTTAAGAAAAAGTAACTGATGCCTATTCTCTCCCTTATCAGTTTTTATTTTTTATTCTTTTGGTCTGTAATAGTGATTGGTTATTTGGCAAGAAGTATTCTGTGTGTGGAAATGAGATGATGGTAATTGGAAGAGATTACCATCTTCCCTTAAGCATTTCTATTCAGGTAGGCTTGAATAGCTAGCTTATTGGTAGCTTGCCTTCTCCAGGATAGTTTTAAATAATGATCAAAAACTAAGATCCCATCTTAGATTGAAGGACAAATTACAGAGAAAAACAGCAGCAGTGGTTCCTGGCAGTCTGATGAGGGGCTTCAGGCTGCAGTACTTTACCCTCCTGTCCGCCAAGCTGTGTATCTGTGACCATCGAACAGCATTTTCTGTGGCTTGTGTTCCCCATGTTTTAGTCCTGTCATTGGCATGGATCCTAGGGGAAATGGCCTGCGCAGACTGTACTTGCTGTCCCTGCTTCCCACAGTGGCTCCCTCTGATGATTCCAATCTGTCTTCCATTGTCTTCTCTAGTGCGGCGTTTCCGTGCTGTCCTGTGATTACACTTGAGACCCACATCCATAGTAGAATTAGGTTCCATAACCGGAGTCTTGTATTGGGCTTTTATGGTTATTCATAAACACAGAGAAGTAGGAACCGCTTCTTCAGAATTTTTTGTTTCTGTAGATGGATATGATAAGAAAGGAAAATAAATATACTGGATTGGAAGGTATGAATTCTAACCATGGCATTACTGCCCCTTGTTCTGGTACTTTTTTCTTGTTAGTTTTGTGAGTTGAGGCAAGTTAACCTGTCTGTGTGTCAGTTTCTTCATTTGTTGAAGAGGCAAAAGACGCCATCATAGGAAGGGTGGAAGAGCGGATGAGGTAGCACTGTAATCCGTCCAGAGTTGAGCCTGCACCCCTCTGTGAAGGTCAGGTCGACATCTCTTTACTCTTATCTTCCAGCCCGAACAGGGGTAGAATGGCCAACAAATGAAAACTATTTCCTCCTTGCCCAAGGGTAATACCTTCCACCGTGTTCCCTCCTGCATCCCCACTCAGCCTGGTGCACTATTGCTTACCTCTCCTGCATCTTCGGTTCCTGTATGAACAAAAGGTTAGTGTCAAATCTAACCAGATAAAGGGAGGAAGGCAGGAAGAGGAGGAATCCTGTGGTCCCATCTGCTCTTCCTGACTCTTATCTTCCTGGGCTTGAGCAGTGCACTCCGCCAACTGACCGACGGTTTTGAAAGGGTCATTAGTCCCTCCTTCTCTGCCCCACTCAGTACCCATAAGTGCTTGCAAACCAGTACCTCTTTCCACTACTCTTGTGGCTCTGCTATTTTATGTTGCACTTAATTAAAACTAAGTTCTTAAATTTACATTTAATGTGAAAAAGTATTCTGACATCCTTGAGTAACAAAACCATTCAATAAAAATATAATGCAACCCACATATGTGATTTCACATATACTGGTAGTCATTAAAAAGTAAAAATCTTCTTAAAAGTGAAAAAGTAACAATAGATTTTATAGAACCAAACATATCCAAGATATTATTTCTACTAGCAATGAATGCTACTGGTTTTCATGGAATATTTTCATTGTTTTATAAAAAGCCCATAGGAGCTAATAGATATTTTAGACCTACAGCATATTTCAGCTTGGGTTCCAAGCCCTTCATGGCCACGTGTAATTATTAGTTACTATATTGGGAAGTACATGTCTACTCCACTTGGCAGAATTTTTCCAGCATTCTTTTTAAACTCTTGGGGCAGTTATTATTTTTTTACTGACTATCCCTGATTCTCCTCTTCATCTTTGCTGTCTTCCTTTTTCTTTATGTCTTATCACTTTCTGATAGATGCTTGACTCATAAAAAGGTCTGTCCCACTTCTACTCCAAAGTATTTCTCTCATCTCAGAGGATCTAGAAGCCGCATAAAACTGATAGAATGACGAGAAATACATTGCATGGATCAAGAAAACGATGGGGGCTGAGACAAGAAAGGAAAAATGCGTTCATCTCCCCCATCATCTGCCAACACCCAGGGCCAGTTTTCCAGAGTATACTTTGGATGTTTTTTGTTCTTCCGTTTCCCTTCCCCATTAGCACTGACTCATATTTTTAATATCATACAGGGTTCATATTATACGGAAATATCCCGGGGCATCATTTAGCACACTAATCACTCAGGCTTTTGGACAGCAGCTGATATAATTTAAAAGTTTATAAAAAGTACACTTGGAATATCTCTGCAGCTGTCTGCAGTAACTACTTGCGGGAGGCAGTGACTGATTTACTGAGTACCAGGGTATTGCAGGTGACATGCTCTTGATTATTTAGCACATCTTGTTTTAGCTCCAAATGAAGTCTGAGAGCCTTTTTCATGGGCATCCTGCAGCATATATGGTGAACATAATCCACGAGGCTGCTGGAGTGTGTGAATGCCCTGGGATAAGATGGAGTATCCTCACAATGATCAACGTCCAAGTTTTGTGCCAACTTGTTTTATATTTCTCTCTAGGATTCAGCTGGCAGTGAAACTGTCTAAATATAGAAAGTTGACCTGATTTAATAGGAAGAAATGTGGAGGGACTACACTGAATATCACCTCAGTTCTTTATCTCCGTTCCATTTAGGAAATAGTATTGCCTTGTGGGAAGAGTATCCTGTGAGATTGAAGTAGTGTTGGCCCAATCTAGGAGATGACGTCAGTTGATGCCATTTAAAAATCAGAACAACTCCTTGTAGGCTTTCATTGCTGCTGGAATGTGTTACATGACAAGGTTTTGACTCACAAAATTTAATGGGATTATCTGAGGGCTCAGGCTCTCACCTGCTTTGGGAGATTAGAGCACACCTGTTGCACCCATGTTTTACCCACCCAGCTCTCTAGTAAGTGCCCCTATTAAAGCATTGTTGAGATCGCTAGATCCTTTCCCTTTAGGAATAAGTAAGCCTTGCTCCTAATGCTTGATGAAGTAAATTATCTCTGAAATTTAGCTATATACATGTTACACATTGAGGAAAATCTAAAATCATTCCTCTTTTTTATATGAACTTATAACTTTTGTAAGAAATTATTTTGTTTTATAAAAACAAACAATAAATTTTATAGCTTTTAGTAAAATACTCTATGTGTTTGAATATGTTTATATCATCTAGTTCTAACTGGGGCATTAGAAAATCAGACTGATTTCATAATTACTATGTTTTAGATAGGGACTACTAATAGAGTATATATATATTATCAATTATTGTGAAGAAGATGAGATTTATTTCACAGAAAGTGGCTTTCACTCTTTTTTTTAGCACTGATATTGAACTATAATTATAGATAACAAAGATTAGCAACTAGAAGAAAACTATGGTTGGAATTCCATGTTGGAAGATGCTAAGGATGGGTACAGAAATTTTGCTCTTGTAGTTTGCTTTGTGCTACCGGCTGTGTGATAGTCCTGGAGTGTGCTATTCTAGGCGAGCCTCCACCTCTTGACTTCTATAGTCTGTGCATTTACATTTACTGTAAATTTCAGACCTATTCTAGATTTCTCCTTAGCTGCCTGCTTCATGTGTTTCTCTATATTATAGGACTTGGAAAATCTTCTATGGCTATTATGAGCAGGACAACCAATGTTTGAGAAAGACATAGCATCAGATTTTTTTTTTCCATTTATGTATTTGGTACAGGGTCTCACTATGCAGCTCGGACTTGTAGCGATCCTCCTGATTTCAGCATCCCCAGTGCTGGGATTACAGGTGTGCACTGCCACGCTCAGACTCGGTTGCTCAGCGTGCACCAGGGGTGGGGCTGGTGTGGCATGTGGGACTAGGGATGGAACCCTGGTCCTTGGGCTTGCCTAAGCAGGCCCTTAGTCTACTGAGCTATCTCACCAGCCCTATAGCATCAGCTCTAGAATACGCCACTACTTTGAATGTGCTGGCAATTTCATTTTTCAGATTTCAAGTCACTCTTCCTGATGACAGGGTACAAGACTTTAGATTAGCCACATATGGTAGCAGGGCACAGTAGAAAGAAAATGGACTTCTGAATCCTATAGACTTTGTGACAATTCTTGACTTTATCACTTGCTACATGATCCTGGTTATGCTGCTTAATTAACTTCTCCAAAACTCACTTAAATTGTCTCAACAATGATAATATTATACTTGTGTTAGACTTGTTGAAAAAAGAGAGATGATACTAAAAATCAACTAGAAAACTGCTTAGCATATGGTAGTCTCTTGGTCATGAAGATAACATTGCACAGAATTTGAGAGTAAAAAGCCCAACTGTCATTATTTAATTAGAATAAAGAAACTATCTGGAAGTTCCAAATGTGGGTCCCAAGCCAAGTTAAAGCATCTTTGAAAGTATATCATTTAGGAGCTGGGGTGATGTTTAGAGGCAGCACATGTGCTAAGTGTATGAGAGGCCCTGGGTTCAATTCCTAACACATGTGGAAAAAGTAGAAATATATGTCTTTGTTCAGGTTCTTTGATATTTGTCCTTTCAGCAATATATATGACTTATATTACAGATTAAGGCTACACAAATGTGAATCATGCTTCTAGCCATTTATGATGCCAAAGATTTTAATAACTTTTCCACTTACTTTCTGATAACAGATTTCTAGCAATGGCAGTAAATTATTTCTGAATTGTCTTTTTTATAGTAGAAGATATAATTCTACTGTTTAATGTCTTTATGTAGGTCTATATAACTATACTCAGATTTGTGTTTGTATCCAGGAAAGAAGACATGTTTAAAAAGAACATATGATTTATGGGCTACTTAATCCATTTTAATTCTCTTCTCTAGATTTTAAGTTGTTTTCTTCATGCCATGTAGTAAGTCATTTTTATACTTCTGGGGTTATTGTTTTCTCTTCAGCACATAGAGGTTGAAATGATGAAAAACCCAGATCATGTTAATTTAATATGAGATTAAATTTGTATTAAGAGAAATTAAAATAGCTGAAGTTTTGAGAGATTGCAGAATTGATTGAGTTTCCCCCCACTTATCCTGATCATCTGAATTTTGATTTTTCTTTGTTGCTCCTTACCTAGGTTACTTGTTGGTTTGAGAAAACGATCAGAGATTTGCAAGAGCAAAGTCTAGGTTCATCACTTTCAGACAATGAAGAACTGATTCATAAGCATGAGCAACTGATAATAAAAGCAAAGGTAAGAGACATTGTCCACTTTAAAAATAATTCACACATGCATATATTGCTCTTGAATATGTTTGAGCGATTTAGAGGAAAACCATAAAACAAACAAAAACCTATCTTTGGATTACCCACAATTTAAGCAAAAGCTACTCTTTTCAGCCTGCTCATCCCCCTGGCTCAGAGAATGATAGACAAGCCAGGGGCTTCTCCAACAGTGACTAAATCTTTTTGGCTGTGCACCAGCCACAGTACTAAATATATTAGATTACTTTCAAGAGAATAGAAAAATAGTAGATAAGACATCAGAAAGGATCCACAATGTAAACAAAATAAGATGATAGGTATTCAAGAGTAGTTGTTGTATTGCACATCCCTGTCTTGAACAGATGCATTATGTAAATTATACAGAATTCCTAAGGGCTAGGTGTGTGTGTGTGTGTGTGTGTGTGAGCTTTGTTTTATGGATTAAACCTAATAAAATAGATGCTTAGAGATTACATTAGTCATGTGGCAGTGGCAGTTTTGGCTAATCCAAGATTCAAATTCTTAAATATTATACTTTGCTCACTCGCGATAAAAAGCATTTTACCTGTGCTGAGAACTCATGGCGTCTCCACTCTACGGTTTCCAGGTACAGTGTGATCGTGTGATTGCTGTACCCACTTACCTTTCCTTAGCTCCTTCACTTGCTTAAGATTTCTCCCTTTTGCAAGGAGCAATGGCCGCCAGCCAGGCAAGCAAGCACTCGTAGGTGGACAGATGCGGGATGACAGAGCCCTGAAAGCCAGAAGAGATGGCAGCCGTGCCGCAGTTGCTCCTCTCTCTGTTGTGTCTTGTTTGTTGGAAATAAGGCTCATCTGTACCTGTGGGATCTGTTGGTACTTTCCAACTCTCTTCACGTGTGCTTCATGTTGATCTACATGAAGCAAAAGTCCATCATAGTGGGCTGAGTGGGAACAGTGAATGCTAAAATAATCGCCTAGAGTTAGAAAACTCCATAGTAGTAATACGGTGGGTAGTTGGTGGCTGCAGGTCAAACCATGTCATGAACCTCTGGGGGAAAAACGGGCCAACACTGCTAGACAATGGCTGAAAATGGGAAGGCGGAGGTTGTTGGGTGGGGCAGAGGCAGTAGTTTGCATTTGTTCTTAAATCTTCTCACAGGGGTCTTGACCCTCTTTTATTTTGTGTTGGCTTCTTGATTCTATTTGAACATGGAAATGTATCATAGATATTAAAAAGGTTTGGTTTAGGTATTTAACTGATTGCTAAGAGGTGTAAGACTGTTTACCTGGTAAAAACTTTTTGGTTTTTAAGTTTTTACAAATTTTTCAGAATTATTTTATTTAGGATGTTAATTTTTCATTTGATGTATGTGTTAATATTCTATTGTGAGAGTCCAATAGATTGTTCATTCCTGAAGATAATCTTAATTGCTTCAATATTTGGGCAATTTTTAATTAGGCTGTTTTAAACATGTGCAAGTTTTTGTGCAGCCATAGATTTTTAAAAAATTTTTTTTATTTTTTAGGGAAGGGTCTATAGAGTGTTCAGGGTCTCACTACTAGATCAGACTCATAGTGGTCCATCTGTTTACAGCCTCCCAAGAGCTGGGGTTACAGGCGCACACCACCACATCCAGTCTCAATTGCTGTCTCAGCACACCCTGGGGGCAGGGCTGGCATGCCATGACCAGGAATGAAACCCTGGCCCGTGCACTTGCTTGCAGGCTCTTTAATGCCCAGAACTATTTGGCTGGCCCTAGCCATAAATTTTTAATTAATTGAGTAAAGACTAAGGAGTATAATTTCTGGATCATACAATGAGTATGTTTAGTTTTGTTAAAATTTCAAAGCATGCTCTAAAGTGGTTGTACTGTTTTATATTTCGGCTTGCAATGAATGAGATTGACTTCTGTTCCACATCTTGGCCAGCATGTGATCTTGTCAGTGCTCTGGATTTTGACCATTCTGCCCAGTATGCTGTGGTATGGTATCGTTGTATGTTCTTTGCCTAGATATTATCTTTGCTAATGCATGTTTTAAGGTCTTTGGCTTATTTTTTTAATGAAGCTTTTTCTTTTTGAGTAGAAATAACTTTTAAGTTTTTTAATCCTAGTGACTCATAGAAAGTTTTACAACTATAAAGAAAATGAAAGTTAGTCCATCAGTAGAAAGAGACTCATTATCAATGTTTACAAGTCATCTTTCGGTCATTTTACACACAGCCCTAGAGACATATGCCATGAGAACCATCCCTTTTTCCTCATTGAAAAGTTTATCATAAAAACATTTCTTTTGACCTAATACCTTTTAGCTGGAAATACTCCATTATATGGTGAAATTAAAATTGTAAGATTAAACATTTTACTATATAAACATTTTCTTTATAAGCTTTATGAATAGCCAAATGTTAATTGAAAAGGTATGAATTCTTTATTAACTCCTTTTTGTTCCAGAAAAGTCTTTTAAGGCTTGAATTACTTAGAATCTTACACAAAATCTGAATAGTGAGCCAAACACTCAAGTAGTTTTCAAGTTAAACTGTATTTACAGACTGAAGCAGAGAGTCCTATTTTCCTACAGCATTATTAGACATAAACTTATTTTTTAAAATAAGTATTAACTTTATTAATTGATAGTTTCTGTTTACTTCTTCATGTAAAGCATTCTTTTTTATGTAAACATTTTCTTTCCTAATTATTGGTTAACCTATGGAATCTCCTATCTCAATATCATTTTTAGAAATTGCCAACATATCAAACAGCTGTTTATATTGGATCAACCAACTATAGATAATCAAGCATCCTATTGGTAAAGGGGCTTTTAAGACATTTGCCGTTGACCTGAATACTAGGTAATCCAGTGACAAGATACAAATTATACAAGGCAACAGTGTCACTGAGCCCCGTGGGTGGTTGACAGCCCAGTCAGTAAGCACAGATGAGAAAGTAGCACTGTTCTGAAGGGACCCTGGTTTGCTTTCCTGAAGGATGAGTTTTGGGCACATGGATGAGCTATGAGTAGTTGGTTAGATGAGGGTTTTTTGCAGAATAAGGCAGACAGCTGGCAGCCTGGTTTGTCCATGGCAAAAGTGAAAGACTGAGTGTTCCCTCTGAGGCATGATATACCCACAGCCACTCCACTGGAAGGAACGAGAAGAATTCAGAGTCATCACAGGTTGGGATATAGGAGAGATTCCTGTGGTGGGGAGAGTTGGGCCTGGAAGCCTTCAGAACTGTCCTTCACTGGGACAGAAGTAGTAGGTTTTGATTTATTTATTTATTTATTTATTGTATTTTAGGGAAGGGTCTACAGGGTGTGTAGGGTCTCACTACTAGGTCAGACTCGTAGTGATCCACCTGTTTACAGCCTCCCAAGAGCTGGGATTACAGGCACGCGTCACCACGCCCAGTCTTGGACAGGAGTACTAGGGAAGGAGAAGGTAACAAGGGGAAGTAGGAGGAAGAGGGGATAAGAAGGGTGTAAAATCAAAGTATAATATGCAAAGTATGTATGCAAGTGTCATAATGAGACCCACTGTTTTGTACAATTAATATGAACTAATAGTTATAATAAAAATTTTAGCTTTCAGATTCCATAAAGGAGATAGTATCATGTTGCAGTATGCTTAGTTTATTTAAAGCTGAATGAGTATAATAAATACTTTCAGAGCTGACCTCAAGAAGTAGAGTTGGGCTGGCAAAAATAGCGCCCCCTCTTTAAAGTGGAGGTGCTATCTTACTCATTTTGGGATTTGGAATACCTAGGACAGTGCCTGGAATAAAAAATGCATTTGATTAATGTCTGTTGATTAAGTATTTTTCTCAGTGAGGAAGTGAGAAACATTGTTTCCTTTTCTCTGTGATTCTCTGGTGACATCAGATAATTAGCTTTCTTTTATCTGTCCATTATCTTAAAAAAATTTTTTTTGCCTGCAGAGTGGAGTTACACAAACTGCTTAATTCATCATAAATCTCAGGCTTGAACTCTGTATTGGTTTATTTTATTATTTTTGACATCATTTTCTACCTGTTTATATTTCCTACCTGATTGATATCCCATTCAACGGGCTTAATGTATTCTTAGATATACTGTATCTCGACTTCTAGAGCATGTAGAGTTACGTCTTCACTTTGCATCAATGGCATGAAGTCAGAGATTCACTGTGTTTCTTCCCACAACTCTATTGGCATCTACTTTGAATATTTTTGGGTTCATCATCATAGTAATCTGTACTTGCTGCGCAACTCTGGAAAGTCCTGTTATATAGGTACAGTTTTCTGCTTCTAGCTCTCACAGCTCTTAAATGCCTCCTCCATTTCTGGACCCCCTTCCTGACTGCTCACCTTCCACTTTGTTCTTTTTCTCACTGTTCTGCTGTTCAGCCCTCTCACCAAGTTCCTCACTTTCTGATGTTATGGTTTTTATGCCCATCCCCTGAAATAGATTTCTCCCTTGATTTGGCTATCTAGTGTCTTAAAATTATATATATATATA
>NDGN011395696.1:0-11898 GCA_002564285.1 Tympanoctomys barrerae
GAAGCAGCGCAGGGGTGCAGGAAGGGCCGGGAGAGCACAGGGTGTGCTGAAGCAGCGCAGGGGAGCTACACAGGGGAGCGACAAGGAAGGGGACAGGTGCTTGGGATGTATTTGTCAGGGAAGACTAGGAACGTATTTGTCATGCTTCATTTGTCACGCATTTCTCTACTTCATTGCTGTCCTCCCTGGTACTCTGCCGTGTCGCTGGGGGCACAGATGGTTCTGTTTCACAGAGGAGAATTTGGACTGATCCTAAAGCAACACAGAAAGGACTGCTGGCTTCTGTGTGGGGGTATGATTAGAGTGAAGTGAGACCAAGGACAAGAGAGTTAAGAGGCATCCAGAAAGTGGGCTGAGTTGGGGGAGGTAAATGAGACGAGAATGTCCCAGCAGACCCCTACAGCATGCATGGATGTAAAAGAGACGTAGGCTAGGAACTGATCTGGGTGGATGCGAGTTCACTTTGTGTTATTGTAAGGAAATGCCAAGGCAAAGGGATTTACTCGGTCAGTTCTGAGAGCTCAGATGGTGTCAGCCTCTGCGTCCTTCTTCTGAGGACCTTGCAACGGAGGGCTGTCTTGTCCTACAATTTTCTCATGAGAGCTAAGAGGGTCCCCATGCAAACCACATGCATCTCTTCTTCGGGAAGCATCCCTGACCCTCCACTAGGTTCCAGCCCTTAGAAGGGCTCCCAGCACCTCTCCCCTGCCACACTGGAGACCCCCGGGGAAGAACTCGCTCCACAGCCACAGTGTGAGTGAGGTGTCTGCACACGCAGAGCCGTGTCCGCAGAGCACAGACGGCTGATGGAGGGGCCTGAGAGACCAATCCAAGATGCAGAGAAGAAAGAGACCACGAAGGGAACAGAATTGCCAGACCATGAGGGAGATGGAGAATCAGAGCACTTGACATATTAAGGTTAGATTCCAGGGGGCAGATGCCAGCAAAATAACAGCAGATTAGAGAACAAACTCCAGTCTCTCGTATCCAAGTAGAAACATCAACTAAGCAACCAGAAACTTTGTGAACCAACTTTGTAGGAGACTGTTACGGTTTGTGTACAGTTGTCCCCCCAAAGCCTCATGCAACCTTGGGGTGGCTTCCAGAGTTTGTGATTGATTATTGTGGGTGTGGATGTTGCACCTGCCCTGGGGCAGGTAATTTGCATTTCAATGTAAGAAAGGCCAGGGGGATGGCTTAGTGGAATAACTGTTTCCCTGGCAAGTGCAAGGGCCTGAGTTCAATCCCCGGTTCCACCAAAAAAAAAAAGTAAGAAAGCAAGAGAAGTTACTACTTGAGCTGCTGCTACTCCTCCCTTGTGCTCTTCTCTTTACTACCACCATGAACTGCTGCCCTCTGCCTTGTGCCACCCTGCCTTGGAGCCAGCTGAGTATGGACTGAAAGCTCCAGCAACTGTGAGTTAAATAAACCTCTCCTTCCTTCAGTTTGGGTGTCGGGTATTTGTCCCGGCAACGAGAAAAGAGTAACTGAGACAGAGACCTGGAAAGCCAGTGTCTCAGTTACTCTTCTCTCTCTTCTTCTATGCTGACTGTGAAGACTGGCGCTCCACCGTGAAGATCAGAGTGTCTCCACAGTGACATAGCTACGAAGACCAACCTTCTCTGAAGTGGCACAGCCGCAAAGTGGAGTGACAAAGACTGGTACTGCTCCAAGGAAGTGGAGGCAGAAGCCTTCCTTGACTCTTTTATGTAACCTTTTTGTGCTGAGTCACTCTGAGAAGCGTCCTCCCTGCCCTAGGGCGGGTGCCCTAACACCAAGGAATAGACAAATCGATCCAGCCAAGCTTCAAGTGACAAGGGGCACACTAGTCCTCTTGGTTTTGGGTTTTTTTTTTTTTTTTGCGGAACCCAGGATTGAACTCAGGCTCCTGCACTTGTCGGGCAAGCCACTGAGCCATCTCCCCGGCCCCCAGCCAAGCTTCAGACAGCTCAAGTTGACCCAATGTATTAAATACCACAGCCAGCAAAAGTTTCCAAATCTCAAGTAAATGTTCAATCAAGAAAAGCCTGGGCCAGGGAGATAGCTCAGTAGAATAAGTGCTTGTCTGGCAAGCCCAAGGGCCTGAGTTTAATCCCTGGTTCTGCCAAAAAAAAAAAAAAAAAGAAAGAAAGAAAAGAAAAAGAAAAAAAAAGCTGTCCACACCAAGGTGGACACACTCCGTAGAGACTTTGCTTGCCCTGCCCCACCCCACCCTGCTGTGCTCAGGGTGGTGGCCTAGCTCCTGTTTCTGCCGCTCAGACTAGAGAGAAGACGGTCAGCATTAGTGTGCGTGCCTGCTTGCACTTGTTTGGGGGAATATCTGCAGGAACAACTTACTCATCTCTATCCAGTATAGCTCAGAACACATGTAGAAAAAGAGCAGGTGCTGCTCTTCAATGTTGCCAGGGGACAAGTCCAAGGATGCCCGGAGCAAGAGAGTCCAGGTGGAGCCATGCAACAGACCACTGAAGGCCCAGAGGAAAATGTAGGGTGAGAGGCTTTAGGAAATCAGGAAATTCAAAAATAACTGAGCGCACAGGATAATGGAAAAAGCACATGCCCAGGCAAGATGCATGCACAGAAAGATCCGAGAATAGCTCAGAGTTTACTTGGCAAATTCTTAGGCTCAGAGCCTAAGTCTAGCTAATTGAAAGACTGCCACAGCACAGCAGCCTGCGAAGAAGCGAGGTCATGTCTCACCCTTCTCCTCCCTCCCCCATCTCCTGCCCTCCACTGTGCTGTCTGATTCAGGACTTACTTACTACTCAAGGAAACCTCAGTCCAAATATTAGTTGAAGCCAGGTGCAGTGGTGACGACTGATCCCAGGTACTCACGAGACTGAGGCAGGAAGGTACGTGAACCCAGGAGCTCAAGGGCACCCCAGGCAACATGGTGAGTTCCTGTCTAAAAATAATGTGCATACACACACACACACACACACACACACACACTAGCTGAACATTAGCTAAAAGAACAAAGACTTCAGAAAGCACAAAAGAGAAGGAATAACCTTTCAAAAATAGTTTGGAACCTTCACTGTAACCTTCAATGAATGAATGAGTGCATATCTGTATGCATGCATGCAAAAATGAATGAATGAATGGAACTATGGGTAGAGGCAAAAATCTGTTTTTTAGAGTCAATGTATTCTAATAATTAAAAATTAATTTTCAACAAAAATAATCACAAAGCCTCATAGATGATTCAAATGAACAAGACAGACAAAAAAATCGTACCCTCCAGCTCCTCCCTCCCCGTTATGGCTGGCTGGTAGCTGGCTGGATCGAGTCCCACAGAGTATACCTGTTCCTAACCTTCCTGGTTTGTCGGGAAGCCTTGCTAAAGAGGCTGGTGTTTCTCAGGGAGATGGACTTCATGTTGGCTCGGTTTGAGTGACTGTCTCCTCACCTCCTAGCATGTCAGCCCATGCGGGCAAGTGACAAGTTAGGCTCACAGCGGCACTTCTCCTTCCAGGCTGCTGGGCCTGACCTGAGCCCTTCCTGGCCCGGCTCCCAAGGGAGGCTCTTCTTGGGCAATCTTGATTGGAGAATGCGCAAGAGCCTCTGCGCAGCTACTTGTCCCAGGATGGAGAAGCTGTAGACTGAATTATTATGAAAGGTAAACCGACCAACCAGTCTCAAGGTTTGGGGTTTGTCAAATTTAAAGACCCAAACTGTGTGGGGACAGTGCTGGCCAGCAGACCACACACCTTGGCAGCCAGAATTTCGACCCAAAGCAGTGCACATCTTGAGGGATACAGCAAGTGGACACAGCCAAAGGAAGGAGGGCAAGGACCAGGAGTGACAGCAGTAAATCAAACAAGATCTTTGTTGGTCGAACTCTTCACAGCTGTGTGAGACAGAGCTAAGCAAATGCTTCATGAAAGTCGGAGGAACCGCCTACCGAGGTGGCCATGTTCTGTTACGCAGAAGCAGAGGGCTGGAGGTTTGGGATTTGTTACTTTCGAGGATGAACAGCCAAGTGGCCCAGACTGTCAACATGCATCTTCACGACCTCATGGGGAAAGAAGTGGGGGTTCAATGGGCCGAACATCCAGACAGAAAGAGGCCAGCACTAGGCAGCTGGGTGCCAGCCGGTGGGGGAGCCGTGTTGTCCCCGGTGCCATCAAAGGCTGGGCAGGCCAGCCCCCACCCACATGGCAACAAGGACACGGCCCTCAAGGAATGTGGGTGCCAGCAGGACAGGCAGTTGGAGGGCAGGAACCACCCCTGATGGTGTGGCATGTGGGGCCGGGAATTGACCCGAGGTCCCTGTGCTTGCCTAAACTTGCCTAAGCAGGTGCTTTAAACTGCTGAACTATCTTGCCAGCCCCAACTGTTTCCTTTTTAAAAACAAAAATAAAAAGGTTGGGGATGCAGCTCATTGCAAATATTCTGGATTCTCTGGAAACAACAACAACAACAACAAACAACAACAACAAAAATAGCAAACAAAAGACAGACCAAAGGGAAGCCTGACCACATCAGAGACATGACTCGAGGACAGAGGCGCCTCAGCTCTGAGCTCGGGCCAGCTCCCCCCGCTAGGACTCCTTCTATCTGGGAACACGGGAACGAGCTGTGGCTTATGCTGGCTGGTGGCATGTCGGCTGCGAATCAGAAGGAACAGAACCCCAGGCCCGCTTGGGCTGATCCTCTCTCTGGCTTCGTGTCAAAGGATTTGCTGGAGCCGAGCAGCTGCATTGTGGCTGTATCTAGCTGCCCCCCTGGAGCCTCATGAGATTACGGAGGATTTGCAGAGCTGGCTGGCTGTGGACTACGACATGATGCTGGGAGCGAGGGTGTGGTGACCGGCTCAGCCCACTGGCGTGGGGCACGGCCCTGGCGTGGGCAACCGCGAGGCCCGGCCTGGCACGAGCGCTGCGCACCCAAAGGTGGGTCAGGCTGGATGCCGCCACTGCTCGGGCAGGCCGCTCCCCGCCGGCTCCTTCTGCCCGCCCAGATTTGCAGTGGACGGCTTCCCCTCTGCAGGCCCCTCTGTGACGCCCTTCTGCCTTGCAAATTATAGACTGAAACTTCTGCAAACTGCACCACACAAATCGCACCACTTTTAACAGTAGGCGTCAGGTATTTTGTCTCACCGACGTGAAAAGTAACTAAGTCTAGCCCTAAGCCGTTTGCTAGTTTCTAGGAGAACCAGCACTGCATTATACTTCTGGAGGCGAGGCTGGACGAAGGCCGACCAAAGTGTTCCGTTTCCCGAATCTGACCGGCCAACTGGAAAGCGCAGTACTGTAGTAGTTTCCTTTGGGGTTCTACTTGCCACCAGGGGGCGCCGAGCAACGCACACAGCGTCATTTGGCTGCAAAGCAGGCTTGTGGGAATCCAGGCTGCATCTGGAATCCTAGAGCACAATAACCTTGCGACGTCCAAACCCTGCATCCTATCTGCACTCTGGTGTTACCCTACATGGCTTCTGCTGTCTCGCCACTTGGAGCCTGCTGCTTCGGCCCTGAGAGGCAGCTCCTATCCTAAAAAGAGGACTCTAACTGAAATTAGACACATGTCCTGGCCCATCAGCCCTTAGTAGTGAACTGAAAAATACCACACCAATCTCTGGGTCTTATTTCCTTTCACAAAATGAGAGGGATGATGGTGTTATTTCCTGAGCCCTTAAGCCACACTGCAACCTCATGACAATCCCCTGAGGTGGGTGCTGTGCCCCATTTTCCAGGCACTAAGGGTGGGGTACATAGAGATCAAGTAACAATCAGTGTGCTAGGGAGCGGGAGACTGGGGATTGGAACCCTGGGGATTGGAAGTTCCTGGCTGTCTGGCTTCAGAGCCTCCTGTGCTCACTCCCCTGAGCACTAAGGCAGGCAGCAGAGGGACATCTGCCCATGTGAGCCGGATACCTGCCACACGGCTCAGAGCAGAGCGTTCGGAGGCGTGCTGTAACTGTCTGTGTGCTCCACAGCAGCGTGGGCAGGGCAGGCTGCAAGGGCAGGCGGGAGGCACCTTGGCGGCCAGGCAGGGGCTGGCCCCTCCGCAAAGCGAGACCTCATCCCCAACACAGCACGAAAGCCCTGGCAAGAGCCGTCCTCCAGGCGCACACTACAGAAGTGACACCACGGCCCTCGCTCTCGCCTCTGCTCTTCAAGTCCCTGTGGTTGCTCTGTAACCCACAGTCCCCAAAGTACAGGGAATTTCGTCCCAGTCCTGAGACTGCTGGAAAAACAGTATCCTTTCTCCATTGGAAACCCCACGAGAGCCTCGCAGAGATGTTCAGCAAAGAACCTGCCCGCAGTCGGACTGGGGATCAAACCCTGCAGTCATGGGGAAGAGGCCCAGGAGGCACACAGGAGAGCCAGGAAAGGGCGGGACACGAGGCCGGGGGCATGTGAGAGGCGGTCAGGCCCCAAGGCCAGGGCGTGAGAAGCCACCTGGGCCCAGGTTTTCAGGACAGTCTCCATCTCAACATTTCCTCAGTAGATACGTGTTAGAGAGTTTGGGGAGTTTATGCAATCAGGACTGTCAGCGTGCAGCAGGCACTGGGTCTCCACATAGTCTCTCAGGCTCTCCCTGAAGCTTAGGCTGTGCGTGTTGGTAACCAACATAAACTACCCAGAATGTGCACGTCACCAACAAGGGGAGCCTCTCGACACAGGCATTTACTCCTGCCTGGAAAGCTGGGCCTAGCTCTGCAGGGGGAGGAACTCACAGTGGCCTCCCTGGGAGGCCTAGAGCCAACCTTCACTGCTGCTCTCTGTCCAGGTCACAGTTGGTGTCTGGCTGAGCTGATGCACTGGCTCTGGTCTCTCCGGCACAGGCCATGACTCCTAGGGGAGCCGGAGGCAGCCTGGCATTGCTTCCCTACGTGCTGTTGCTTTTCACCCTTGTGACATTCATTTCCTCCCAGCCCAGGGAAGAGGGTGCTGGGTAAAGGTACAAGGACAAGCCTCGTGGAAGAGTTAGGACTGTGCCCGGGGAGTAGGGAGGGACTTCTGAAGGATGGGTGCTCAGGAAAGGGTGCGCTTCCCAGGCAGGGGCAAGAGTGCACCTTAGCACCCAGGAGACAAAGTCTCTGTCCTCCTGGCTCCCCTAGCAGGTGTGAGAAAAGGGTTTGCTTCTTTACTGATGAGGGGTCAGAGTCTCTTCGCAGTTTCTGGTGGGAGGAAGCCATCATTTCCCAAGTTGCAGGAACGAAGCGTCTCCTGGAGTCCATGGAATTTAGAAAATGTAACACGTGAATCAAAGGTGTCCAGATGACTTCTGAAGAAGCCAGAAAGTTAAACAGATATTTTCCCTATAGATTTATTGAACATTTCATACACGGATGGGCCTTTTAAAGCTAGCTGCAGGCTGGGAAGACAGCTCAGCAGTCTAAGCGCCTACCTGGCAAGCGCAAGGACCTGAGTTTGATCCTCAGTACCATATGCCCTGCCGGCCCCAGAACCCTGGGCATGGGTGTTGGCCCTGAAACTGGAGTGGTGGTGCACACCTGTAATCCCAGGGCTGGGGAGGCTGAGACAGAAGGACCACTACATGTCTAATCTGCATAGTGAGATCCTGTCCCAAATAAGTAAATAAAATTTAAAGCTAGCTGCAAGTGTGGGACACTGAGGCTAAGGACAGCCCCTTGTCCAGGCAGGGTTGAAGAGGGGAGACAGCCGTGTGCCTCTCTTCCGCTGTATTCTGACCTCTTCATGAAACAGCTCTCCATGAGGTGAAGGACAGTGAACGCTTGCCTGCCAACCTCCGCTTCTCAGAGCTCTGTGCTTGCTGTGACTTTTCCTTGGGCCACTGCTTTGTTCTGAGAGCCTCAGGTCCTTGTCCTCAACACAGGCTGGCGGTGCTTGTGTTGAGACGGGCTGAATTCTGTGGGGCGACACCCACTTGGGCATTTGATATGCAAGCAGCCTCACCAGCGCTAGCTCCTGCCCACGCCCAGGGAATACAAAATTTTTGTTTCTCCCCTGGCTGGCTCTGGCCCTGACTGTTGACAACTTTGGGGAGATTGTTTCAGTCCCCAGCCCTCATTCACCTCAGTCCACAGTTCTGAGAGAGTCTCGTGGGAAGGAGACATTGAAAAACAAAGAGCATTTAAACATGAACCTGGAGGGAAAGAAATAGAGCCACAAAATCCCTCCATTGTTCCTCCTCTGACAGCGCCCTGGCAGCTGGCGGCCCTGGGATGGGCTTCATTCCAGCTGAGCAGTCTCACCCTGGGCCTGTGCTCTCCAGGCCCACTTCTGCTTTTCTACCTTAACACACCTGTCGCTCCACCTGAAATGCACCCTTTCTTGAGCACCCATCCTTCAGAAGTCCCACCCTACTCCCCAGGCACAGTCCCAACTCTTCTATGAGGCTTCTCCTTGTACCTTTACCAGCACTCTCTTCTCCAGGCTGGGAAGAAATGCCGCAAAAGTGAAAAGCAACAGAACATAGGAACGCAATGCTGGGCTGGCCTCCGACTCCCCTAGAAGCCATGCTATGAGGCCTGACAGAGAAGGATGGCAGAGGACAAAGGCTATCCTCAGAGGCAGGGAGTTTTGCACCCAGAAAGGCAAACAGTAGAGCCAGGCATCCTGGAGATCAACTTGGGCTGCCTGCCACACAGGGTTGCTGTGAGGGGCCCCCGACGTCCTCTGTGTGAACTCCCAGCTGATGTTCACCAAGCAGTGCTACCCAGCTGCAGCGCATTGTCCCCAGAGTTACAAATGAAGCACAAAACCACTCTCCACCGTTTCCTTCAGGGTTTGACTCAGAGCAGGGAGGGCTCTGTGTGAATGCAAATGCACCCGCTCCCTGCTGTGCCCTGGACATGCAGTCCACCCCTGAGGCTGCTCTGCATGCCCGGCACCCTTCCCCACTGCTGCGTCTCTCTAGCTGTACAGCTCATTGTTTCCCCAGCAGCTTCCATGGCCCTTCTAATCTATTTTTTTCTTTTCTTGTTTCTTTTTAGAGGGGAAGGGTCTACAGGGTGTTCAGGGTCTCACTACTAGATCAGACTCATAGTGATCCACCTGTCTACAGCCTCCCAAGAGCTGGGATTACAGGTGCATGATACCACACCCAGTCTCAATCGTCATCTCAGCGTGCCCGGTGGAGGGGCCAGCTCAGCAGGCCCAGGGATTGAACCCCTGGCCCCTGCATCTGCTTGCAGATGCTTTAATCCACTGAGCTGCTTGGCCAGCCCTCCTCTTCTAATCTGGACACAGCTCAGAATTGTCCATGTCATCATATGCCAGGAGCAACCAAACAGCCACTGCCAGTCTCCTCTGCAGGCTAGGGACCCAGTCGCCCACCAGAATTCCTGTTTATCCCATGATAACGTGCCATTCTGCCCAGCTGATGGAGGCAGAGGGAGCCTGTCCTGTCCGATGCTACCGATGCTACCTCATTCTGAGCCCCAAGGGCTCCTAGAATCTCCAGGTAAGTATCAGGGTTACAGAGCCAGGGGTGCCTTTTGTCACCACCTAAATCACTCCCACCACTCTCAAATCACTTCACAGACCTCTGCCCTTACTCCTTGGCCCTCTCTGTTGACAAGCATAGCTTCCTAAGCCACAAACCTACCAGTTTTACCAATCACTCTTCTTTACCAGAATCTGTGGATTGCCCTCTGTGGCAGGCTGAGTGATGAGCCTACAGGAAGGCACGGAATCAGCCCAAGAATCTGTAAATGTTACCATTTGTGATGATGGCCTTTGCCAATGGGATTAAGGATCCCAAGGTGGGAGATGAGCCTGGATTGTCCAGATAATCCCAGTGCAATCTCCAGGGCCCCTAGGAGAGCAATGAAGGAGGCAGAGAGAGAAGATGGTGTAATTCTGGAAGCAGAGGATGAGGGACACCTCTGAGGGTGGAGGAGGCCAAGGAGATAGCTCAGTGACATCACTACCTGCCTGACAAGCGCAAGGTCATGGATTAGACCCAGAAAAATAAATAAACAAATAAAAGTAAAATGGAGGAGGCCAAGGATGACTAGTGGCCACCAGAAGATAGATACTATGGTTGATGTCTACTTCCTTTCTTGTTCCTGGGATGAAATACCCAGCATCCACAAATTAAAGGAGAAAAGGTGAACTTTAGCTCACAGTTTATAGAGGATTTAGTCCACAGTGGGCTGGCTGCTCCAAGGCAGGAGAGCCAGGCAGAGGAGCATGGGAGAGGAGGGACAGTCCATGGCATGGCAGGCAGGAGCAGAAAGCAGCCTTTCTTTCCCTTTTTATTTTATCCAGGTGGTTGGTGCTGCCCTCACCCAAGAAGGGCCTTCCTGTTATGCACACCCAGAACTACGCTAAATCAAGCAGTGAACAACTAACCAGCATTACACATCCATGTTCCAGTATCACATACCCTGGACCCAGTCACTCCCGTCCACTGATGGGTTTACAGGTAAACACGATGTTGGCAGGGGAAGCCTTGTCAGAGGAAGTGGTCACTGGGGACATGGGGCCTGACAGGGTCCATCCCCTCTCCTTCCTTGACCTCTCTTCTCCCTGTTGTCTGCTGCCACAGCACAACCTCAGATGACTCTGATGCTGCCCTTCTGCCATGCTGGCTGGCCTTGGGGCCAGCCAACTGCGGAATGAAGTCTTCATGAACTGTGAGATGAACCAATTGCTTCCTCCTTCAAATTGTGTGTGTGTGTGCACTCTGGGTCCCGTATGTGACCATGTAGTTACAATAACAGATAAGCGGTAGCTTCTCCCCTTAGGCCCTCACAAGGAGCCGGCCTCACAGCAGCCTTGATGATAGCCTTGCTACACTGATCTAGAAGAGATTGCCTCTGTGTTGGCTCACATCACGACACGCGTGATGATTTTGTATAGCAGCCACAGGAATCCAGTACGTTCTAGTTTCATTTTTCCTTTATTCGTACTTGTTTTCAGTGCACGATGATTACATTCCTTGTGGGGAGCTGGTACACAGACAGAGCACATTTCATTCTTCCCCACCCCCTCTCCTCCCTTTCATTCCATCTCTTCACCCGCTTCCCATCTGCAAAGCCTCTACCTTCTTGTTTCCTATTAACTGCCTAATCATGCAGCATTTAAGTTGCATGTCTGACTTATTCCCTTCACATCACAGACTAATGGCACATCCAAGCTCATACAAATGACTCAAATGTAATACCTTCTCCATAAGATCTATCGTAGAATTTGGACATGCCAGAGCGACATCAAGTCCTAGTAGCCATCCAAACTGGCCCTCTCCTTAGATAACTGCTGCACACAGAACCTCTAGAATCTTGGCTTTTTTCCCCTAGAGATATGGAACTTTGTTCACACCTGGATGCTACAGCTGATCTTCCTACCTAAGGCGTGTCCATCCTTCTATACCTCACCGAGAAAGGGTCAGGTTGAAGCTCCCTGAGAAACCTCTTCTGCCTCCATTACCTGTCCTCAACTCCATCCCCACTGCTGGAGCAGCAACCACTTTCTGGTTCAACACTGTTCTTGTTTGTCTGCACTACAGTCCCATAAGAAATTCCTCAATAGGAGAGCAACAGAAGGGATAGAAGTATAGCTCAGTGGCTCTCTAGCATGCGTGACTCCCTGGGCTTCATCTCCAGCCACAGATACAAAGAGGGCAAAAAGGAAGGATTATATTCTGTGGAGAGGAATTGAATAAGAACTCTGAGAGGCATTGGTCAAGCAATGGCCGTGACTCAGCCACATGGCTGACGCTCACAAAGGATCTGCAAATTGTGGTACAGGGTTACAAGATAAATCCTGAGGGTACTTGACTGACCTTGTCATATACAAGAGTTACATTTCTTGTTATACAGGTCTTGCTTTACCTTGGTCTTCACCATCCAGAAAAGTATAAAAACGAGGTATATAAAGTAAAGCCATATTAATATGTTGAGCTGCAAAAGGCTCAAGTCAACAACTTCTGTGGATAACCCACTACTATTGTGGACTGCTG
>NDGN011395708.1:0-10198 GCA_002564285.1 Tympanoctomys barrerae
CAAAAAAAAAAAAAAACAAAAACAAACAAACAAAAAAAAACCAAAAAACAAATCAAAACTAAGAGCAAAGAAAAGGTAAAGGACAGCTCCATTTTGAGGGTTGGATGCTAGAGATTGCACCTAGGGTCTTATGCACACTAACCACATGTTGTACCACTGAGCTACACGGTCAGCATTCAGCCCCAGCTCCATTTCAACAATCAGAAGTTTTCACCCCTGCAAGAGCTGAAGCCAAGCCCAGGGATGAGGGTTCAATCCCTGGCACCACACGCTGCACTGGCCCCGCCCCTAGCACACTGAGCCTGCCACCAAGACTGGGCAAGGTGGTGCATGCCTTTAGTCCCAGCACTGGGGAGGGTGAAACCTGGAGGATCACTATGAGTCCAAACAGTGGAGTGAGACCTTGTACCACACACATTAAAAAAGAAAAAAAAAAAGTTGAAGCTATATTTTATTCTTCTGCACTTGGGATTGAACGCAGAACCTTCAGCCTAGGCTACATCCCCAGCCCTTTTGGCTTTTAGTTTTAAATAGGATCTTGATAAGGCACTAAACTGTGTAGGACAGGCACAAACTTACCATCCTCCTGCCTCAGCCTCCAAGAATGCTAGGATTACCAGTGTGGGTCAACACAATGAACATGATGCCAGGTTTAAGCCAGGTTTTTGTTTTTCATTTCTACTCTGTCAAAAGAATTCTGAAGGCATCTTGGCTGAGGTGTTTGTGGGTTTTTTTTTTTAATGGCTGAATCTAAAGGCAAAACAATTAGTTACAGTTTAAGTAAATTTCTGTTGCATGTAAATATTCACATAAGGGAAGCAACTCATACCTTAAACTCCCTTTTAAGGTAACAGTATTTAGCAAAAAGCAACCTGAGTTGGATGGATGGTCTAGTTGATCTTACATTGTATACAAGTGCTATGGTGCTCTACACTGTATTCATAAAGAGGATTAACTTGAGTAAATAGAACTGAAGAAATTTTTATAAGCCACAATCAGGCTTTGCAAATGTGAAGTCCAGTCCTTTCCAACTCACTTTAGCACTTTTCTCAGCACCAGTGATATATCACCATAAAATAATTCTTTTAGCAGTATACTCCATATCTTATATGTTCTTTAATCAGTGTTCACCCTCTAGACTGATACAATCTTATCCACTCTAGTTCTCATTTTCCATACTACTTGCACTGTAATCTATCACTAATCACTGGTTAACTCCTGTTACTGCTTTTAGGAGATTAAGTCTTAGGATAGTTTTCAAGTGTCCTAGAAATTCATTCTAAGGTCCTTAATTTACCTTTGTTTCCCAGTCTTTCATAAGGTGCCCCAGATTATTTCTCTCCTTTATCTTTCTCATCTGTCCCCCTTCCATCTGCCTGCGTTAAGTGCCTGTTATCTGATTGCTTTGTTTCTAAAACAGGAATTTCTCCCAGAATTGTGCCACAGTTCTGTAATGCCTTCTTCCCCCCAAAGGCAACCAATTCTGCCGCTATTTAAACTTTACTCTCCATGAAGTCTTGTCACGTCATTGTTAGAACATGGTACTTTTTCTGAAATAATAGAACACAATCCTGACTGCAGACTAGAAACACTGTGTGAAATTACAATTTTTCATTTTTATTTTTATTTTTTTGCAGAACCGGGTATTGAACTCAGGCCCTTGCGTTTGCCAGGCAAGCGCTTATTCTATTGAGCTATCTCCCTGGCCCCACAATTATTTTTTCTAATATTGGGAGGATTCTGCCAACCTATAGGACTACTATCAAAATCAAACAAAATACTATATATTATTTAGCAAAGCAACTTGCTTATAAAGGACACAAATGTTAAATCTCTTCCAGTAACAAAAGTAATAGGTGAAAAGACTTTTTAAGAAAGAAAAGTAGCAATGTGGAGGCTGCAGGCTATCTGGGTGAGGCTGCTGGCCAAAAGCTGTGATTAAGAGCTGGGGCTATAGCTCAGTGGAAGGTGTGTGCCTATCATTGTATATAGCCCTGGATTCAATACTGGAGAGCAGCAAAAACAGAAATCACACTCTGTAAATTGTGTTATACTTATGTCTACTCCTGGTGTTATCTTTCCCTCAAAAAAATTTTCTATCGATGAAATTTTGCTAGAATTTATGCCTAAACGAACTAAATATGGGTTAAATGTTCTTTGGTTTTTGGGGGCAGGCTTAAGACTCAGTATGAAGTTAGGGCTGGCTCAACTCCCAGAGATCCTCCTACCTCAGCTTCTTGAGTGCTGCGATAACAGACATGGGCCACCAGACCCAGCCTTTTTTAAGGGTAAATAAAATACAGCAAAGGAGGTTATCTGATTCTTTTAGTCCCTTGGCCATACTGAATAGGGAGGTTACTCCCCAATTATCCATAAATATTGTTAACTGGTAGAGTACATCCAACCACTGTTTTCATGTTCCACTTTCTAGGTCTTTGTGTCACAAGTATCACAACCTAGGTGACTGGAGAGAAACTTACTCTCAGGGGCTGGGCAACTAGAAATGTAAAAGTGAATTTTGAGGTGGAAAATGGGTTCTCAGGAAGCCACACTCTGAGGGATAACAGGTATTTTTTTATGGGGCAGTATACAGAATATGTATTTTCCACCCAGAACACTTATGAAGTCTAAACAACCTAAACCAAAAAAAAAAGAAATGGTAATAATGATGTACACACAGAATGGGATCCTATTACACATGAATCATTTATTTCCTTATGAAAATAGAAATATGTATGTTATGGTTTCTCTAGTTGTCTCTCCAAAGCCTCATGTAAGTTATGGGGCAGACGTGGCTGGAGGAGCAATGAGTGGCTTGGGGCAGAGCCAGAAGACCAAGGCAGGCCCCGAGGGGTGAGACCAGAGAGGTGCAAACCGTTAAACTGGTTAGCCTGTGCTTTCTCAAAGATGTAGAAGTCATCCTGTCCATGGCAGCACCCCAGCCTCTCCTCCAGTGTCCTGAAACCTTCAGTAACTGTGAGCTAAATAAACCTTTCCTTCCCTCATTTTGAGTGTTGGGTATTTGTCCCAGCAACGAGAGAAGAGTAAAACAGAATTTGGAGCCAGGAGTGGGGTTGTTGCTGTGGCCATACCTAACGATGTGTATTACAAGCTTTTGGGAATGGCTTATGGGAAGAGATAGGAAAGGTTTGAACTGCCTGTAAGGACCAGGCTAGGGAGGTTTCTGTTGGGAACAAGGACTGCATTGGTTGCTGGACTCCAGATCATTTGTGTTGTGGCTTGGCAGAAAGTTTGTCTGAATTCTGCCTGTGTCCAGAGACTGCCTGAGACTGAGATTAAGCATGGCGGACTGACTAATCTTTCAAAGAAAATCTCAAAGTAGTCAACTATTGGGGTAGTGGCATGGTAATTGCTGGGGGCTCTTAGATTTATGTTGACAATGAAGAGCAAAGAGCCCAGCAGAGCTGAGAGAATCTCCATCACTGAGAAGGAAGAAGACACTTGATGTTTGCCCTGCTGGATTTTGGATTTGTTTTGGCCCCAAAGGTTTGTATACTTCTGTGTATACCTTTTGGAATGGCAATGTTTATCTTATGCCTCTGAATGTTGGATGTATTTAATTTCTTATTTGTACAGGGGTCACAGTTGAGAGTTTGCCTTGGATCTTGGAGACTTGGGAATTTTTAGCAATGCTGAAACTGTTGGGACTTTGGCAACTCTTAGAGATGGAGTAAAATACCTTTTGGACAAAGGGATGTACATGAGACTTTAGGAGTCCAGGGGCAGAATGTTAATAGTTTGTGTCTAGTTGTCCCCCCAGAGCCTCATATAAGTTATGGGGCAGATGTGGCTGGAGGGGCAATCAGTGGCTTGAGGGGCTGGGCCAAAGAGGCAGGAACTGTTGAACTGGCTAGCCTGTACTTTCTCAGAGATGTGGAGAGGGTAATCCTGGACACGGCAGCACCCCAGCTTCTCCTCCAGTGTCTTTAAACACCCAGTATAGCAGGTTAATAAATGTGGATTTAATAAAATCTACAATAAGAAAACAAAGAAATATGAAGTCACATTATTCTGTTATGCCATAAACATGTAACGTCTGCATTATATAATACCTCACACTGTGGTAAGTAGCCTTCTAAACTACAAGTGTTGTGTGGGTAATAAAAATAGGTAGTATCCAAAATGAGAAAGGCCTAACATGGCGAATTTGGTAAGCAGAACATTTAAGAGACACATTTGTACACTTATTTTACCCTTGGGAGATGGCAACAGGCCTAGCAACAACAGGATGAGATGATACCCCATTTCCTTTTATATTAAGTGTCTATAAAATGAGATCCCAATGCCCACAAACAAGAGTTTATGTACCTCTCTACATTACCTAAGTGACACAATAAACCACAGCAACTATGTATAATCAAGTACTTAAACCTTCAACGCCTAGTGATCCATTTTGGAACACAGGGGATAATGGTACATGATAAGATGCATTGTCTTCAAGTTCTTGATCCCTGAATACTAGGTAACATACATGAATTTCATGCAAAAATTCAAAAAGATTCAATCTTTGTCATAAATGGGTTAAATGTTTAATATGATGCTCTACTTTGACCTATGCACCACCCAAGTATTCTTTATCTGAAATAATTGTTTTAGATGATTCAGATTTTCTATTTTGAAATATGTTCCTTTTCATAATCCTCATGCTAGCATGGCCAGTGCTACCAGGGATCAAATATGTGACCTTACACTTGCCAAACAGGCACTTAAGACTGGCGAGCTATCTCCCCAACTCTTGAAATCTATTCTTTTTTTTTTTTTTTTTTAGGTTTTTTTGTGGTCCTGGGGATTGAACTCAGGACCTTAGGCTTGCCAGGCAGGCACTTATGGCCTTGAGCTATTTCCCCAGCCCGTTTTTTTTGTTTGTTTGTTTTTTTTGGGGGGGTTGTGGTTTGAAATCTGTTTGAATGAGATATTTTGGGGATAGAAACCAAGGCTAAATATAACATTAATTTTGTTGCATATGTCTTATAATACAGTCTGAAGGGAATTTTACGTAATATTTTGAGAGGGTCTGTGCTACACTACATGGCAGGGTTGCAATCTGCTACAAAAGGCCAGATATAAGTTATCAATGGCAAGTATACTTACAACTGACCTTGAGCTTTCCATTAATGGCACCCTGTCAGGCATTCAAAAAGTTTTAGGTTCTGGAACATTCCAGCTTTCAATTTTTCAGTTTAAGAGATGCTCAACCTGTAATATTATTAATATTACTGTTGCTAAAAGAAATGGTTCTTGACAGAAGGGCAACCTAACCTATATTTGTTCCACAAGTAGACCAGAAATTAGTTTCATTAGAGCTTAAAAATTACAGCTATTCTTTTAAGAATGGTTTTAGTTGGGCATTGTGGTGCATACCTATCTCTGATCCCAGCATTTGGGGTGCTGAGGCAGAAAGACTGCTTCAAGTTTAAGTCTAACCTGGTTATTTAGTGAGTTCAAGGCCGGCCTAACCATATAATGAAACCCTGTCCACCCCCCCCCAAAAGGATTATTTTAGGGTACAGAACAAAGGTTCTATAGAGGGGAAAAAATGGATGGCTGAATCCAAGAATTAAACCTCGAAAGGTTTAATATAGTTATCAATGGCATGTATACTTATAACTGAAAAGATAAGCCTGGATCCCACAGAACTGGGGATTGAACTCAGGCCCTTGCACTTGCCAGGCAAGCGCTTATTCCACTGAGACATCTCCTTGGCTCCTTGTTTTAGATTTTCCACACTAACAACACCTTCTCCATATAAGCAGAAACAGGCTTAACTGGCTCTTTGCTGTGTTTTGTTTTGTTTTGCAGTATTGGGCATCAAACTCCGGACCTTGCTCTTGCCAGGCGCTTATGCCACAAAGCTGTATCCCCTCTTTGCTGTTTTCTAGCTTTTTAAAAATTATGACCCAACAAGTTGACATACTCTCTTGCATAAAATCAAATGGTTTGGTTTCCTGTAGTACTTCGGAAAGCAACAAGTGAGGACAAATTGAAGGGGCTTTAAAGCCGTTATCACCATTCTACACCTGTAGAGTTAATAAAATGTCAGAATTTAATTTAAGTTTACCGATTTGGCAAATTGAAGGTGTTATCAATTGCTAGTTTTCTGAGCCACTTATAAAGTGGGAAGAATTTTATTACAGGAGCTTGTGTGTCTCAAAAAGCAAATTAATATAACCAACACATATAATTTCACTCTTTTCTGAGCACTCTTTTTCTGGCTCTGGTGTGGCATGTAGAGCTGGGGATCGAACCGCAGTCCTCTGCGCCTCACTGAGTTTGCCCAAGCAAGCTCTTTAAACAACTGAGCTAACCAGCAAGTTCCACTAGAGCTCTTAAGAAGAGCTCTGTGTGAATGGATGTAGCTATGCCCTGGGTGAACAATGTGATCATGGCAAATACTCCAAATCCTAATTCTGACCTGTGAAATGGCGTATTTGCTACTCTATCCTGTCTACTTCTCAAGGCTCCTGTGAGGACGCAATGAGGCAGTATGCTTGGAAGCATATGGAGAACTAAGTGAAACAAATACATATGCAGTACAGAAGTGTTATGGTCCTAGACACCATGCAAAAGGAAACTATACATCCAAAAATGCCTCCATTTTGTCTTAACACTATACTAATGACATAATTATAATTAAAGAACAACTGTATTGGTGTGTACTTCATTTTTAGTACCTAAATTGAGTGTGTTCTTCAGAAGCTCATATAACGACATATCAAGATGAACTAGTAGAATAATATATGTGGCAAAACATGTAAAGAATTAGGCCAATTTAAAATGTTTTCTAAAAACTGCCTCCTCTAAACACCAATATTCCTCATGGAGCCTTTGAAAATTCCAATTTCCTCTGGACTTTATCTGCTTTAATTAAAGTACTTGCCTCGCCAATGTTAATTAAGAAACAAATATATTTTCCTCCCAGAATTTGGGGTCTTATGAAATCCTACTAATTATACTATATCAGGGATCTTTACAATCTGGCTCTATAGTACTATTCTCTGATACCTCTTCCATGAGTGAGAAGCAACTCCCTATCTCTTACAGGGTGTAGAAAGCTGTACACAGTTCCAAAGTTACAGAATTCCATGTTTACTGTCAAGAGTCCTTGGTAGTGTGGTTCCCGTGCTATGCAAGACAGGGTCCTTCCTAGCTGCCACCGACAAGTTGGGTGACTCTAGGCTCAAATCACTTATGGTGATTGGGAACTCAGTTTCCACATTTATAAAAATGAGAACTAGATAACCTCTAAGGATCTTTCTGGGTGAAATATAAGACTCCACTCAGATCACATACATGAACACCATGAGAAAGATCTAAAAGAACAATGCCACCTTAGCTGCAGTTTCCAAATACTCAACACTCCATTTCTTCTCTAGTCCCTCAAAGACAGAGCTGCTAAAGATAATAGTTTTAACAGTAACACTTTAAAACGTTTCCCAATAAAGACTTTCTAGCTAGACGACTGTAAGATTGGGTTCCACGAAGCACCTGAATCAGAAAGATAACTGCAAGACAGATATAAGAAAATGGCTCTAAACTAAAGAGTGTTCATTTCTAGTAATTGGTCCAATTTCATACCAGTCTAATTTTATACCACCTGTGTCTGGAAACAATCTCAGAAACCCAAGCCAAACTTCTGCCACACCTACACCAAATAAAGCAGACTGGCTTTAGCAGATCAGTCCACTTCAGCCAACACTGGCACTCCTGCACTAAGAATGAGAGAACCACAGCAGGGAGGTGGCAGTACAGAATGAGCAGAGATAGAAGAGTTTCACTTCCTGGTGAGAATTCAGGAGAATGGTAAATTAAGATAATTTTTTTTTCTTTTTTGGTAGTACTGAGGATTGAACTCAGGACTGAGCTATTTCCCTGGCCCTAAGATAACTTTTCAAAATCAAAAATTCAATAATGAAAAATTCATTCAGTTCCGCTGGGCACACGGGTGGAAGTGGGATAGAACACAAACTGAACATTTAGGAGCTAAGTATTTTAATCTCTTAACACCGCTGGCTGAAGTGGGTATGGATAGCTTGACATTCCTCTACTGTATTTTCTTTCTCACACATTCTCCCAAGTGCAGTGTAAAGAGTTATGTATTCAAATACTAATACTTAAGAAAATATGCTGTCTCATGGGTGACACAGGGTTCCTTGGGAACTCAGAAGCCAACTCGGTTTTAATACGTAATGAACTTATTAGGAATAATTTTTTAGTAGGGTAAAGATAAGTATATGCCCATTTGAGTTCATGCTTTTGGTTATAAAATAGTCTTTAATATTTGAGCATCACCAATGGGAAAAGCAGAGTATGAAATGAGGACAAGGATCACCATTAGGATACACAAAAACTCAAGTCACCGGTTAATAGTCTGACACAACCCTTCTTCACTCCTGTGATTTCCACTGATTACTAAGTTTACTTCTGGGACAGTAAACACTGGTATTTTATCCAATACAGACTGGTTATAGAAGTGAAGGGAGGAACCAAAACAGCTTTTTTAAAGTAAAAAAGGGAAAGTTGGAGGGGGAAGTCTCCCAGACATCAAGCTCTACTGTGCAACACAACCAGCCCAAAGAAATTACTCCCTTTGAAAGTTCTTATCTTCTCTGTCATTCATCAGAAGCACTTAAAAGTGGACACCTATAAGTTAGGAAAATAAACAATTATTTCTTATAAAAAATTGCTTCTGAAATATGGCTTAGGTTACTAGCACTTAAGAAAACAAAGCTCTTGTATGTTTGTAAATTTCTTATATAAACTGAAAGACTTAGGGAGCATTATGTCTATACCCTACAACCCCCAGAGAAGTTGCTTAAAGTATGTTTTAAAATGTTAGTTCAGAGAATAATTAAAAATACAAGCTTCTGAGTGTCAACTTTTTTTTAGGGGGGGATCGGGGATCGAACTTAGGACCTTGTGCTTATGATGCTGAACTATCTCCCCAGGCCTCAAATATTATTTTTAAAAGATTTCACAGTTAACATCTATAATCACAGCTAAAGGCTTCTTGGAACACAAGAACTTATGTATTACTACACCCCAAATTTCAAAACGAGTGTGTAAATCCTACTTTGGTTGCTGTGAACCCATCAGCTTAAAAATGACATTAATAGCACTCTTCCAAGAAACTAATCTGCAGAGAAAGTAAAGAGGACATCTCTTTCCTACTAGTGTTACTGATAACTTCTAAAGCTCTTAAGTGGTAGTACAGTTTATCTTTTTCATACAGAGCTTCCTGTTGCTACCACGGATTACCTCAAATACAATGAAGGAAGTCACTAGCTAGCTATGTGAGGTCTTCCAACGTTACGTATAGATTAGCTTCACACAACTTGCTCAAACCTGGTAGAAACCAAAAGCGGATGGATCTGACAGCCAGGTAACACTTAATGACTAGATTTAAGGACAATGAGTAAAATATAAAGGGAACGAGCATAAGAGAGGTATGTCCTCTCTAGTTCAATATTCAGACTGAAAAAAATTTTAATTCACTTGCAAGCCTATTCCGTCCTTTACAACGTAGTTTCCAACTCTAGCAGATGTATCACATTCCACACCCCAAGAAAGCTAAGGATCTCAAGCATTTTTCCCAAAGGAACCTACACAAACACACAGAAGCCTAAGGCTGTTAAAATAAAAGGAGAAAAAAAAAAAAAAGCGTGTCTTCACCCCGCCTTACACTTTCTCAGTTACCTCTCCCGAGGGTGTGAAAATATCAACATCCGGTCGCCCACCCGCTCCCTCTCTCCGCGCCGCCTCGCGTGGACCACGTTCACCCCCTCTTCCCCTTTCAGTACCATCTTAGAGAAGCTAACAGCCCATTTGTCCCCTCGGCTCCCAGCCCTAGTCATGGCAGCAGCGGCATTCTCTGCATCCTTCTCTCCAGGAAGGAACCAGCGAAAAGGAAAAGCAGCGGGTCGCGAACGCAGAGGCCCGACCACCACACAGCGGGGAGAAGCCCGCAGATGGCGAGCCCCTCGGCCACCGCACCCCGAAACCGCGGGGCTCCACGCTCCCCACCCCCACGGCGCCCGCGAGCAGGCGGCCGGTAAAGCGCCGGGCGGGAGCGCGAGCAGGGCCATCCCCAACGGAGCCCGCGCGCGGCGCAGCGCTCCCCCGGGAGGCCGGAGCCGCGGGCGCAGCGTGGCCCCCGCCCAGGCCCCTTCCCCGCGCCCGG
>NDGN011395728.1:0-11256 GCA_002564285.1 Tympanoctomys barrerae
AACCTCCCTTATGTACTTGGTATATTTTTGAAGGAAAAGAGTATGAGGAAACTCACATTTTAGTAACCATTCTTGAAATTGTACTTCTATAATGGACATATAGGGGCCAGGGAGATGGCTCAGTGGAATGAGCGTTTCTACGGCAAGTGCAAGGGCCTGAGTTCAATCTTCGGTTCAGCAAAAAGATAAATAAATAAGTAAATAAATAAATAATAAAATAAAATAAAAAATGGACATATAGATTCATATTGCAATTAAAATAACTTCTTTTTAGCTTATGTAGTCAATAAAAATCAAAGAAATATTATTTAAGTCTAATTGTTACATTCATAGAGGCTTGAGAAAATTTCTTTGAATATACACATCTTTGAGTGAGAATCCAAATGTAGAGAAAACTGTTAATGATAAAGATGTTTAAAGGATGAATTTTAGTACATTCATTTGACTTAGAAATCACACATTCTGCCCCAATTTCCCAAAGAAGTCAAGTGAAACAATTTGTCCAACTCATTTTCAGAATTCACTAATGGGAAAGTTTTGTATTTGTCAAACTGTGCTCAGGAAAATGCTAAAGGAAGAAGTTGGTAGCATAAATATCACTTGGTACAGACTCAGTATTTATTCTATAGGTATATAAGCTTGAGAACAAATCTGGAGGGCAAAATTTTGGAAATTCTTGTTAGCATGAATTCAAATGACATTTCTAATTAAACATTTGATTTCTGTAATAAAACTATCTCCTTGAAAGGTAGTATACTTCCACCTGTAATGACATATAAATACCAGGTTCCCTTCCTGTATCAGCAACAAAGAATTCTTCTACTTTTATATATAATTTTATGCCAGAACAATCTCTTATGAAGGTAAGGTTAAGGATAAAGACAAAAAAGATATTACAATCAACAATGTGAAACTGTAAGAAGCATAGAAAGGGTAAGGCTATAACTATGCAGATGACTGTATATCTTTAAGCCCTTATTTGTTTACAACATTTATTTTCATGATCAAAACATCAATAAGCTATTAGTGTCAGTAGCTAAATCAATATCCTAATTTATTATTGAATGAAAAGGGAAATTTTCCTTCTATACAAAGACAATCAATAGCCTCCACAAACATTATGGCTCATGAGATCTTCAAAGGTGAAGATCATTCTACATTTTATTTGTTTTCCAAAGTACACACGGAACCCAGCATCTGTGGTGTAAGTCACCCATTAATAAGTGAAGGAATTAATAGATGGTTCAAAGGATAGACAGGTTGTGGTTACATTGATTTAAATATTCTACAATTTCAAAAACTAAATTTGAAAATCTTTACAAGTATCTTGTGTAAGTCTTTTATGTGCTAAAGAGTTGTTAAAACTTTAATGAGAAAAAGATACAATTCAATAGATTTAATTTTCATAAATAGATTTATTATTTATTATATGGACTTGATAAATAATAAAGATGATTTGTAATATTTTACTTAAGGCAAAATAAAAGAAAAACCTTTAAAATTAGAATAATAATAATAATTTAGAATAAAAAAATCAGAAGAGCAAGCACATTCAAATTCCCAAAATTATATTAAAAATAATCTCTTCTTATGAAAATTTAATGTCAGATACCTTACCTAAATAACAACATAGCCGGATCTTTAAAGTCTTGAGACATAGATCTATAACTTTTCTTAATTTGGAAAAGATCTAGTGCCATTAATTTCACCTTGTAAATGTCCCTATGTTAGCTACATTTTACATTTTAAAATGTATCTTCATCTAATTATCATTTTTCTTTATATAATATTGTAATTCATCTTAATATTTACTTTCATCCTCTACTAAGTACCAAGACAGATAAATTTCTAAAAATATTTCACAATATGCTACCTGAAAACAAATGAAGTTTCATGGAATGACTTCTGACTAAAGAGAAAGCCTCTGTGCCTTCCTGGAGCACAATGGGTTACAGTTATTTCCTAAATATTCAGGATTTAGTCCTGAGCTATTGTTTTCCACTCCATCAACATTTAAGTTTTTCTGGATTCTGTATAACTCTGTCTGTAGCTGAATCACGCATGGTAAAATTAATGACAATGGAAGAGTGAAATGTGAATAGAGTATAACACCATGGAGTAAAGATTAAGTTAAACTCTCTGAAATGCTAGGCTTACAAGAGCCAATTCACTGACTGCTTTAGTTCTGTGAAATAATAGTTGCTGACTGTATAAACCATATTAATATTGAAACAGGTCTCAGAATTTATTTCTAAAAGGAAGGATGTCCATCAATAGCTTGAAAAATATTCAGATTAACATTAAATTTTTTGTTTCTCTTAGGAAAGAAGATAATTCTACAACTTCAGTAAACATACGTCATCACCTTTTAACTGTAGGCTATTTTCTAGAGTCATTGTTATGTTATATCTCTATGTATCTCTAAAATCTACTACAGATATTTTTCATAGCTTGAATCTATATTTATTAAAAATATTGAAAATTTGGAAAACATAATAAAGAAATCATAATTCTTTATATATTTCTCATTCTGCTTCCCCTATTTGTACCATACACTATATCAATGCATAAATTAATATCTTCCTTAATTTTACTTACTAGTATAATATTAGTAATTTCACATGATCTCATAATAGTTTACAGCTTAAAGAAATACCAGATTAATATTTTATCAACTGGAAACTCATAGTTAGATAGCTTTCAGTTTTGCATTTATAAAAATCCTTCAAAGCATATCTTCATAAACATATGAATGCAATGATGGATTTTTTATTATTTCATAGATATACTTACAGAAATCAAAATAGTAAGTTGAAGTATGACATTGAAAGTATCTTTTTATTTGGCAAATAAAATATTTCCAGAAATATTCCTGTCATATTTTTTACCAGAAATAATAGGAGAGAATTCCATTTCATTAAATGTCATTGATATCAAATTGTGAACTGAAAACTATATCTAATTTTGTTTTAATTGTAGTTTAAATTGAACTTATTTTGAATATTAATCCTATGAATTGAATTTTCATGCTCTTAGTCCTCAAGTATTTTCATGAAAAATAAATTCACTTTAATATATTAAGGTTGTCATGCTTTAATAAATGTATACATATGTGCATATTGTATATACTTCATTATGTTTGGATTTCACAGTGAAATGTTCCCCTAACAGCTCATGTGCTAAAAGCTTGGTTCCCAAAGCAGAAGTAGGCTTTTGGAAGGTGACTACATCATTATGTCCCTAACCGTATCAGTAGATGGAGTCACACTTTAACTGGCATTACTGAGAGCTGATGTGGAACCTCGCTGAAGGGAGTAGCTCATGAGTGTGTGGCTTTGGGGGGCAGGTTTCCCCAATCGTACTTTTCTGCCATAAATGTTTCTACTTTGCTAAAAGCCTACAAGCAAGGGATAGGAACAGCCAGGGATGAAACATTTGTAACCACAACCCACAATAAACCTTTTTTGCTTTAAGTTTTTATTCTCAGGTGTTTTGTCATAATGCTATAAAGGTGAAGAATGCATGAATATATATATATATATATATATATATATATATATACTTAAAGATGAGACTATATACATGCTAATTTGTAATAAGAAAAAAATATATATATATATACATAAACAAAATACAGATAAAGTTTTGGTAGCTACTAATTTTCATCTAATAGGGTAATGGTAAAAATTTTTCATAGTTCTGAAATTGTTCAAAGCAATAAAAAGCTATCATGATATTTCATCAATTATATATTCAGAGTAGAATGGAAACATTGTGAAACTTAAACAAAATTAGAACTGCAAAGTTCTGCAAATACAAATTCATAGACTTTTGTTTTCAAATTTACATCGTTTTACATTACAATTTACATAACTATTCAGTTCTTGTGTGGTAAAGTGTTTTCATTGTTCTGTGGAGCTACTGCTAATATAGTCTACTATGGTCAAGCTCAGAAAGTCTTACTTTAAATTTCAGCTAAATGTTCTATACTCTTTTACATTTTAGTGGCTTACATTTCTTAATTTAAAAAATATAACTAATGAGTTAATTCATCTATATTGAAGAGCAAGATACAGGATAAATGATTCCTAACCAAACCTTTGTAGCAGCATGACAGGAAGCCAGCCCACAACTTTGGTAGCCCTTGGTTTTGAAGGACAGGATTTGGATAAAGAATTCCAGCTTCTTTATATTTTGCCTTCAGTTCTAATTTTAGAAGAACCAGTGAAAGCCAAATATGTTCCTCCAGTTCATATCACTGCACACTCACTACTAACTTATCCACCCCAGCCTCCTGGGGGTAACAGCTCCCATTGATAGCACACCTGAAGCACTTTATTCCTTCTTTCCTGTTAACACATACAGTTAGTCATTTTCTTGTTGTCAGAAAACTTTTTCCCCAAAATTATATCACACATGTTTGTTTCTTTTCCCATTTTTATGTTTCATATTTAAAAAGAATATGATTCTCCTTTAGGTCTCAGACCTCAGAATTCCATGTCTCCTCTCTGACCCTACTCCAGCTGTCCTTTACTTTTATAATCAGTTCAAAAAGGGCCTGCCAAATAGCTCAGCGGATTGAAGCAAGTGCAGGGACCAGGTATTCAATCCCTGGGCCTGCTGTGCGGCCCTGCCTACGGGGCACCCTGCGAGGTTGATTGAGACTGGGCGTGGTGGCACATTCCTGTAATCCCGCTCTTGGGAGGCTGTAAACAGGAGAATCACTAGGCATCTAATCTAGTAGTGAGACCATGAACACCCTGTAGATCCTTCCCTAAAATACAGGAAAAAAAATAAGTTCCATTTTCTCCCAATACATTTTTTTTTCCTTCTATCCTATTCTGATTAATGTAGGTAGATTGGATCCTGTCAAAGTGTTTTGAAATATCTCCTATTCCTTTCTTTACCTATTATTTTTGTCACATTTATTTTTATTTGCATTTTACCAGTACTGTATTTAGAGCATGTCCTTATAATTTATTTGAAAACATCAAGCAGAAATCTTGCAATTTTTTTCATATTTTCTTCACAAATAAGATCAAACAGTAATTTCAGTACCAAGGAAGCAGTATAAACTTGTGGTTAAGAAAGAAATACTTTTTAAGATCAAACACTTTAAACATGAACTGTGACTTTTCCTAATTGTAATGGATTAAATCAAACCTTCTAATTCTTATTTCTCACTTTCATTATCTTAAGGTGTAACTACTAATACTTATGCATCTGAGGCCATTATAAATGCCTTTTTAAAGCAAAGAAACTGTTTATAAGGTAAACAGAGGTTATACTGTTCTTATTGTTTGCCTGTGTCATTGGTTCTTAAACATTAAGGGGCACAGGAATCATCAGAAGGGGTTTTTAGAATCCAGATTGCTTTGCACCAGCAGCAGAGATTCTGATTGGTAGGGTTCATAGCTGCAGCAGCCATATGTTGGCTCCAAATAAAAGCATAATAATAACAATAATAATAGTAGTGTATAATGTATAAGTTGATATTGATAAATGATACCCCAAATTAATTTTATGCCTACTATTTGTTAGAAGGCTGTAGTTAGCAAGATGGTTTCACATGCACCATCTCACTTAATCTTCAGTACATGAATATTATCTTGGGTTTATGTTCCACATTTATAAGTAAAATTACTGAGATGCTAAATGAGAACAGGTAACAAAGCTGAGCATACATTGGTATCTCTCTGATTTTAATTGTAGTGTTCTTTCCATTACAAAGTAGGTAGTGTGCAGCAAAATCTACATTAATGCTGTGAGTAGACAATACCAGTGAAAAATAAGTACAAAATATTCCCACCTATGAAATATTGGGGTACAGAACTTGTATTTGCCACAAACACTTGGTTCCTGTGCCCTAGAAGTAATCAAAGCATAGAACCTCCTTGTAGTCTTCTTTACTGTTAAATAACAATTTAACCTTAATTTTTCATTTTTGTGATAGGAAGTATAAAACTCAAATACTAGTACTAAATAATGTTTTATACAACTGCCAAAGTGTCAGTTAAGACTATATACATTATGTGTACTCTTAAGAACATTTACCTATATTACTCATGAAGATATATAAATGCCTGGCTTTTGAATATTTGAGTTGTGAACTTTCACAGATACAAAGAGATCTCAGTGAATATTCACATAGGTGAACAAACCACGGAAACAGCTCATATGTGTACCAGACATTGGCATAATTGTGCTACTGTGTTCCTGCTGTATAATGCAATACTGTACAGTAGTGTGGTCCTCAGTCAGAGCCCAGGATGTCTGGCAGCAAAAGGAAAAGCAGTGGTGATGTGGAGGGGACTCCTAGGAGGCACCAAGCAACAACTATGCTAACAAAAGTGAAAATGATTGAGAGAGTAGACCAAGGTTAAAAGATCATGGTCATCACTCATTCTTAATGAAAAATGAATTATTTGACCATTGGCACAACTATAAAGCAAAAAGATAAGATCCTGGAATGTGTGAAGTCTGCTTGGCCATCAAAGCCAAAAATTGTATCCAAAGAACACAATAAAGTGATGGAGGAGGTGGAAAAACTTCTCAGTGTGTGGATGGAGTATCAGCGTCAGTGTCAACTCCCTCTCACCTACTGTGCATTCAAGGAAAAACTAAAAGCTGGCTTGAAGACTTGGAGATGGGTGAGAAAAGGTGGGTGAATGTGCCATATCTTTCACTGGTGCCAGTGAGGGGTGGTTTAACAGATTCAAGTCTACAGCCAACTTCACAATGTAAAATAAAGTGGTGAAACCTTAACTGCTCAAGAATTTTCAGAAAAACTTGAAGAAATTATTGATGACATAAGGTGATTATTTGCACAACAGGTTTTTAACATTGATAAAAAAGGACTGTATTGGAAGACAATGTCAAAGCAAAGTGACATTAGTAAATAGGAAGAGCTAATGTCACGCTCCAGTGCAGCTAATAATAGACAACTCCATTGTTCGATTACAACACTTCCTGCAATATGAAACTGAAACCTCTCAGTTTACCATTCAAGAAGCTCATGAGCCCTCAAAAACATAGTCAATGGCCCTACAAGTATGGAAGAGTAACTTCAAGGCCTGGATTACACAGGCCATTTTCCAGGACTGGTTTTCTAACATCTTTTTTTTTTTTTTTTTTTTCGGAACTGGGGGTTGAACTCAGACCCTTGTGCTTGCCAGGGAAGTGCTTATTCCACTGAGCCATTTCCCCGGCCCCTACCTAACATCTTTATCAAGAGATATAGAAATATATTTTTGGAGGAAGACATTCAATTCAACATTCTTTTGTGGCTTACATGGTAAACTGAGGTTTCAGTTTCATACTGTAGTACAAAGGATACTGTGAAAGGGAAAGAAACTGTTCCAAGGGAAGGCACAACTGGAATGAGGAAAAGGAGAAAAGAAAGAAAGATGAGAAAAAGAAATAAATATGCATATGCATAGGATAGCTTAGATAATTGTACTGTTTAACTGAAAGGAACAAGTTAATGCTTACATTTTTTTCTCCTTTTTAATTTTTTGATCAATCTTACAGGCTTATCTCTGGTAATCTGAACAACTAATTTAAAGACAACAATATGCAATATAACAACCCTTGTTGAATTCCTATCATTTGATTTAGTGAATTTCTGTATCATTTTACATTTTTTTTTACCATTTTTATATTCTCTTTAAAAAACCAAGCAAATAAACAAACAACCAACAAAAATCCCAAAGTCTTGAACAACACAAAATCTTAAACAACTTTAGCAAAAAGCTGAAGATAGACCTGCAAGAAGACAACTTCATTGAACTGCTTGCTGTTCAACACAAAGTGCTTACTAATAAGTATCTGATGAAATTAGAGGACCAACAAAAAGACAGAAGAGCCAAGAGGAGTTGTAACAGAAGAACCAAAGAGATTCACAACACAGGGAAGGGCAAGGGGATTTTCTCACTTGAAGAGACACTGTTAGTTTTTGAGGCACAGGATCCCAGCATTGAACAATACACAAAAGTTGCAGCAGCTGTTCAGAGTCATTCATGATAAGCCAAAGGAAAAAAAAAGTGCTTCTATTCAGACATCAATGGATCAGTTTTTTAAAGAGTAGAATTTGAATTGAGTAGAATTGAATCCATCAGAAAACCTATGTCAACAATATCAGGTGTGAGCAAATTTCTATCTTGAGCTCCATCTCCTATTGCGAATGATTCTTCAGCTCTACTATCTCTCACCTTCTACTATCTCTCACCTACTCTCTTTCCTCCAGTTATTAGCTCCAGTTAGTAAGCCCATTCTATGCAATCCTCTATATTCCAGTTGTTTCTTCATAATGTGTCACCACTTTAAGGCAACTATGAAAGTAAAAATAGTTTATGTATATTTTATGTTTCATAATTGAGTCAAAGATGTATAATATTCAATTTGTCACATTTATGAACAAATTTGACTTATAAAATTTCTCCCCAAATGGAACTCATTTGTAAATTGGATTTAATGTCATAGTGATGGATGATTACTTCTGATTTCCAACTTGATCAGCTTGAAAGTTGTCTAGATTATGAAAGCAAGTTTTGGGTGTATCTGCGTGTGTGAAAAAGACTGTATCTTGTCCTTGGCCTCATTCTCTCTGGCATGTTTCTTTTGTGTTTGCTTCCTTGCAGCCATGAAGGGAACAGCTTTGCTCTTCCATGGCCTGCTGCAATGATGATTTTGCTGTGAAGCTAGGAGTCCATGGGCTGAATTCTTTGAAACCATGAGCTAAATGAGTCTTTCCTCCTTAAACTGTGAATGTCAGGTATTTTGCTCCAGCCATACAAATCTGACTGAATATATCTCCTTAAAAATTTGTCTTAAAATTAGTCTGAGCAATGTATACTCACTTTTCTTTACTTTTAGAAATACCGGATTGTCTCCCTTGATAGTTTAGCTTAATCAAAGGAGAGAGATTACAGAATACTGGATAGATTTGAAATTAGTCTCAACTTCCCTTAATCTTCTGCAGACCTAATTCAGTCTCTGAAATAGAGTGCTTTGCCTTCTTTTCTGTAGTGATGTTGTGGAAATCCCATTACTAGCTTCTTTTCCCTTTTTTGTATTGAGGTTTCTACTGTACAAACATTTCATTCTCTTCCTCAGTATGACTCATATAAAGAGTTTTTTCTACCTAATATTAACTGAAGGTAAAATTTGGTCTTGGTACATTATGAAAGGGCAGCATTAAGAGTTGGATTTCTGAACTTGTTTGTACAGGTAAATTGGATTTTCAAGTTATGTTTTCTGACTAAAGCTCCTAGAAGTTTTACTTTATAGCTTTTGAGATTGGATGAGAATACATGGTTTTTACTTGTTAATGAAAGACTAGTTTTGTTGCCAAGGTCGATTTTATTTGGCTTTCTGAACATATTTTATTTCTCAGATCCAGCAGGAAGTTGAAATTCTCATGGTGAGTTCAAAAGTCTCTCTTAACTTGCGACGGAGCTATTGCAGCAATGAAGGCAGAGAGTTCTAATTCATATCCCACTAAGCTAAAATTCTCTGCTTGTTTTCTTTCTAGTTACTTCCTCATTAGTTACATTAGTATATGGAAGCTAGTCATTGAAATTTAGCAATTACCATCTTTATTAAATGATTCTGTTACACAAAGCTTTAACCAGCTATCTTTTTTGAGTGATCATATCACTCACTCCTGTCTTTCTTCTCTGGAAAATGCTTGTGCCATGTTATGTTGGCCAGCTGACCATCATTTTCTGGCTAAATTGCATCACTATTAGCTTTCAAAATATTCTTGAATGATGTGCATAATTGTTTTTCATAAGAAGCGTTTGAAGTAGCTCTTTGAAACATATATAACTTTTAATTTTGCTATTATATATGTTCTGAACTAGTTCCTAATATGTAATGAAATTAGGAGATCTCATTATATTAATATAATTTACACAAAGATGACAATGTAAATAATTCCTGAATGTTGAAGACTTTGTTAGGTACAAGTGTAAAAGTTTGACTAAAGGAAAATAATTGTGTAATCGGGCACTTTACCCTGATATCAGAATTGTGCCCTTTCATTTTCTTTTAATGAAATGAACAGCTGTCCTTGGATAATTGTGAAATAGAGGCAATTCACATCACCATTATCATCACCGCCATCCTCATTATCATGAAATCTTGGGCTAAAGCACCTAACTGGATGCTATTCTTGGGTATGCCACATTCTTTGTTTTTAATTTATTTTTTATTTTTTTATTTGGCTGGCTCTTAGCCTGCCCTTGGGGCAGGACTGGTGCAGCATGTGATGCTTGGGATTGAACCATGGTCCCTGTGGTTGCCTAAGCTTGCCAAAAAGGTGCTTTATATTGCTGAGCTATCTCGCCACATTCTTTTCCATCATTACTTGTGCCTTTGGATAAGATGCTTCTATGTTCCATAATTTACTTTCTCTAAAATGAGTACATAAGTTTTTTACTTTATAAGATTCTTGTATCATTAATGCACAAGCCCAGTTACATTGTATAAAAGTAGTTGACATTAAGAAACATTCAAGAAAATCTTATCATTATGAATCCAGAGCTGTTGTAGGCTGGATTTTCGGTCATTTTTCTTACCAAAAGAATTTTCAATTTTTCTATAATATACAAATATAGACTGTTTTAGCAATAGCCCAGTACTAATTCCTCAGGGACCATGAATTTTTATTCAGAACTGTCCCATGGTAACAATTTTGGTTCCACTTCCATATAGTTAATTTCATGTTTCTCCTAAATGTGCCATGCCTACATGAAACTGAAAATTTATATTCTCACAAACCATAAAAAAGCTTCCTGGTCCATGTGCCAGGACTTTCATGAGAGAGAAGGTAAAGCAAAACATTAAAGGAATTTCACACCATTACAACGCTACTTAGAAGTGCAGCAAGTAATGTTTGTCTGAGAACCATTATCTCTGTTAGGCACAATGGCAGCAGACTATCACATCGCTGTCACCGTGCCTGATGAAGTGCTACATGCATGTGTGAACTGCCCTTTACAAATGCATCTGAGAAGTGATCTGTATTTGGGTTAATATAAAGTGGCTCCACATTCTTGCTTTACTCTCCAAAACACTACCACTTACCTTAAAATGATCTAATTCTGGGGTGATAGTCAAATAAATCTAGAAGAGCATGACATAAAAAGTGCTACATTAATTTATAACTTCATTGATTTTATTTCAATTCTTATTTTATTTCATAAATATACATGTCAGTAATACAGTTCTTACCTCTAATAGCCTTAACATGTG
>NDGN011395730.1:0-10989 GCA_002564285.1 Tympanoctomys barrerae
CCACATGCCAGCCAGCCCCGCCCCCTGGTGGGCTGAGCTGGCCACACGCACACACACAAATAATAATAAATAAAAATTTTTTAAAAAGTGCTGTCAACTTGAAATTCAGGAATAGGCTTCCTGCTTTAAATGAGCACTGTGACCAGTTAGTTTTACAAATGCTAGCTGAATCCGCATTGGCCTTAGACCTCAGCCAAGAAGCAAGTGTGACCCTTGTCTAGGGCCCCAGGCAGATATGGAGGAGCTCGGGCAGGCTCCAGGGAGCCTAGCACAGGGCCACGGAGCAGCGCGAGGGGGGGTGGGGGTGGGAAACGCTCATTACCTTCCATTTTGCCTGAAAAAATTATCTTCAAAATCTCGAAGTTTCTTTCGAATCCTCTTCTTTTCTTCCCTCATTTCCTGAAGGTGTTCCAAGAGCTCAGGTCTAAAAGGTAGAAAAAAAATGTCAAGAAAGTTAAATCAGTTAAACCCCGAAGGCAATGAGAGTGCAGGGCGGGTGGGTGTGGGAAGGGAGGGCAGGGGCCGGCTGCAGCGGCGGCGCCCAGCGGGGTGGGCGTCGGCAACAGGCAGCTTCTAGGCTCCCGCTGCGTGGGAAATCGTGGCCCCTGCTCCGCAGGGTCTTGCTGACAGGCAGGAGGACGAGAGTGTCAAGGCCCGAGCTGCACACGGCGCCGGGCACAAGCAGGGCACAGAGCTTTCTGTGCAAGCAAGTGGCCTGGAAGGAAGCCCTGCAGCCTGACCTGGGGTATTTCTCTTTTCAATCACTGTCCCCCCTTCACCGCTCCGGAGCGGGCAAGATACTCAGCGGACCAGAGCGCTTGCTCAGGCAAGCGTAGGCCAACAGGGACAGCCGCTCGGTCCCGGCACCACACGTCGTGCCAGCCCTGCCCGCAGGGCACGCTGAGCAAAAAGATCAATGTCTCCCCCCCACCCCCCACCCCCAACACACTCATCCTTGGGAGGTTTCTAAGGTTTTGTCAGTTATTTAAATACAAGGCTAAGATAAACTTTATGAAGACTTTTCACAGAACCATTTCAATACCACTACTAAAATGACCTACATTGAAGCAGCGTGAAGATTTGACAGCCCGGTGTCCTGGCTGCATTTCGACGGTATTTTATCATCCATCGGGGAAATGAACCCATCAGCATCATCTTCGAACTGGTCCAGGAAGCAGCGTGCGCTGAAGTCTGTTTCCAGAGAGACAGTGAAGTCGGGCTTCGGGGGGCCATCGTCCTCCGAGCCAGCCTCTTCCTCCTGGAGACACACAGGCCTGGTGAACACCTGCTCACACACCTGCACGCACGCGCATTCCACGGTACCTGCGGCCACGAGTCCCCCGCATTCCCTAGAGCTGCTTGTGTGCCTGCTGTGGACCTGAAACACAAGCCCCGTCACCAAGGCACGAGGGCACAGCTGCCGAAACCTGGGTGGCTTCCCTGCATCTCTCAGCTACTCCTTCAATCCTGTCGCTGCGTCCATAGAAGGAAATTCCTCGGTAATTTATAAATTGTCAGAAATATATTTTAACCTTTATAGACCAAAACCTGGCTTTTTAAATGAATACTTTGTGTGTGTGAGGAGGGGTAACAATACCCACCTATATAGTTTTTATAAGAATTAACTGAAAAAAATTGTAAAAGAAAAAAGAACAGATTTGCTGAGTAGGTTTCTTTCGCCTGAAAATCTAGAGCTCAGAATGTGCACTGGCTCTATTTTTCACAGAGCTACTTCCTCCCATAAGTAATTAAAAACAGGTTTTTTTTTTTTTTTGTACCAGGAATCAAGCTCAGGACCTCATGCTTGCCAGTCAGGTGCTATGCCGCTGAGCTAAATCACTAGCAAGGATGGGTTTTAATGAAACTTCTTGGATATAACGTACTTTATTTTTTTGGCAGAACCAAGGATTGGACTCAGGCCCTTGTGCTTGCCAGGGAAACACTTATTCCACTGAGCCATCTCCCTAGCTCTGCACCAAATTTTAAACTGTATCTCATTTGCCAAGAATTAATAAAGTACAAATATAGGGTAAGGTTGGCCAGTTGGAGTAAAAAGAACCAGGAAACAGCATTATTTACAAAAGCACCACAATGTGGGCCAACAGACAATAAGCCAGGACCAAAGTATTCTCAAGAAAAAAAAAAGTGAAAAGCTAAGAATGGGAAAAGTAACTCTTATAAAATGAGAGTATCATTAGGATATTCGTTTCTTCTTGTGTACTTTAGTTCTTGTGTGAAATTTTCTGCCAACATTTCTTTATCAACATAAAGGCTTATTGTACAAAAATAGCCTGAGTGTATATGTGTGTGTGTGTGTGTGTGTGTGTGTGTGTGGGCGTGTGTGCACATGGTGTGTGCTGGGGATAATACCCAAGGACTCATGCATGCTGAGCAAGCACTGAGCTACATTCCTGGTCCCAGTAGATTTTGTTTTTCGGTACTGGGAAATGAACCCAGAGCCCCTGCACTGAGCTGCATCCTCAGACCCTTCAAAATTTTTTAAAGACACAGATTCACTAGCTTGGCCAGAGTGGAATAAAATTTGCACCCTCTTGCCTTATCCTCCCAGAGTGCTAGGATCCTTGCCACCACACCAGTCACACAATAGCCTCACTTTTTAAAGATATAATCAATATAGCACCCTGGCTCAGATTTTCCAATACCTTGTTTAGAACATTTTCATCAAACAAGTTCTATTTAAAATTGTATGAATGGTGAGCACAGTTATTGCCTAATACCTTAATGTTATCTCTAAGAGGTAGGAATAGAAGAACTGGTAGCTTATGGTCCCTTGTCTTGAGCTCCAGAGAAAGTTCTCTGTTGGTGTCTCTCATTAGGAAAGGTTATTCTGAAAGCATCATTCCAAAGGACAGCCTTCCCTCCCTCTAGGCATTGAGCTGTCCCAGAAATCTGATAGGTGAAACTCTTAAAACCTCTATGGATCTAAACCACTGCTAAAAATAAACATCATTTTTAGAAAATAAATTGCCTTTGCCTTTTTATTTGTAGAATCCTGTAGAAGGTACTTAAGTCCCTATGGAGCAGTCTAGTTTGTTCAGGTATCTAGAAACAGAAGGTGAAAGAGGCCAGTCCTTGCAGAGGCGGCTCAGGCGCAGGGCGGGTACACGGTCCTCAGCGGCTTGCGCCTCACGGCCCAGCAATGCCAGCAGTGAAGACACCACTGGCATTGGCGCAGAACCAGTTACTACAACCAGAGAAGCCTGGACACATGCCCTAGTGATCTTGGTCCCAGCACATACCCACAGTGAAGAACAGAGTGTAAAATTGGTGTTGAGGAATAGGCTGGGGAAGAAGAGTGGGTTAAACTGCACCAGCAAAGCTACCAAAGGCCACACAGATGTTCACTAGAAATTATAATTTTGGATTTTGTGTTATGGTGACACGTTGGTTCACAGACACTTTTGTTTGCAAACAGAAGTGTCTGGCAAAATTTTGTTTGCAAATTCTGCATGGAGTGACCAGTGCGACTGTGGTCACTGTCCCCACACAAACAGGACCATGCCCATCTTTTCCAAAATCAGAGGACAAATTTAAGTTCATGAACCAAGGCACCACAAAAATACATATTGTTTTTGTTAATTCTGCTTTTTCTATACATTCAGTGTATGAGTTTTAAAAAAAATGTTTGGGTCCAATGAGCTAATTTAACATTTTGGAATACAGAAAATCATTCCCCAAATAGGGAAAAAAAGCAAAACAAAAGGTATGTAAAACAAAATAATTCCTGAAAGCAAAGTCAAAACAAAAACAATAAATGAAGAGGGGAGAGAGCAACTAAGGCCAGGAGGGAATCTCTAATAAAGGGGCTTGTCCTGAGGTAGTGTGGAAATGTGCAATGGGTGGCTCAGGGCACAACCACACCCCTTTCTGCAGGCAGGGGGCGGGGCTGGGGTTCAGCGAGGGCTGGGGGGCTCTTCACCTTTATCTCCTTGAAGAAGGAAGCAGTTTCACCCTCGATAATTGGCTGCAGCAAAGGACTTCTCCGCTTGCTGGAGGGGGACCCCTGTGACAGGCGTTAACAGCAGGTTACACTGGGTACCTCCTCTGATCCCTTGGCCTCCTCTCTTCACCCCAGAATTCTCACCTTCTCTTAACGTCAAGCTTAAAAGGCTCCCAGAAAAACCTAAGGCACCCAAAGTTTTTTTTCAAGTTGCTGCTTCCCCTCCAAGCCCACACAGGTCAATAGGAGCAGTAACCGCACAGGTCTGTGCTGAGCACACATGGGGAGAAACAGCCTCCCACCTCCTCCCCTCTAGGCACAGTGACTATGAGGACCCAAGAGTAGTAGACCTCACAAAGCCACCCTGAGATTATCTAGCTTCTCTGTTCTTCATCAACCTATTTAGGGACCCAAGGGTTCCTAAGAGGAGAAAGACATGAATCTACCCTTTAATCTTGCATTAGTTTAATTGATCATACAGAAATTTCTAGAGGAGTAGCTTTCTTCAAAACTGCCTGAGGCCTCTAGCTCCTCATCCATTAGAAAACAAGTATGCTCTTGAAGGGAATTTAAATGGGAATGAACAAAGGGATTTAAGGAAGGGCTGGACCACAGATATATACATCTCAATAGACTTCCTTGGAGGGCACTGAAAACCGGAAATGCTCTTGCAGAGATGGGCTGAGGTGCAGACACCTGCCCAAAGGTGCCCATGTTGCAGGCCAGCTGCTGTCCCTCCTCCTCATGAGAGCAAGACCAGGGCCCTGAAGCAGCCATGTACCAGTGGAGGCCGGGCCTCAAGCCATGTGCCCCTCTCCTTTTCTTTCTACTCTTTGTCACCTGCAGCCACCAAGAGGAGCGATCTCTTTCTGTTGACTGGCTCAACCATTAAAGGCTAAGGCCAGGGAGGGCCTACACATGTATCACTCAGCCACAAAGGTAAAAGGACAGGAATGTACTGCACTCACAATGATTGGTATGGTGTTGACCCGAGACAGGATCTGTTTGACCAGCCGGTACCTGTCATACAGTGGCTTCATAACCTGACGTTCAGTCTTTGTCACCTGAAAAGCAAGAACAAGACTGCTAAGAAGGCTGCTCCCAGAGGTCCTGCTACCACCTGTCCAGATGAATTTGAGGCAACTCCTTGAAGTTCTAGAGAAAAAAAATGGACCATGAAGAAGAAAGTAGATGTATCTAAGCTGACATTATTATTTATTCAGTAAATATTTAAAATGCCCACTTCAGCTGCAGACAAGTGGAAATCACTCCATTGGTAGTACTGTTTTATATACAACTCTATGATCATTCTTCAGCTTCTGCCTAAATCTCCTCAAGGCTCAAATTTTCCAGGTGACTTGCTAGCTTCTGGGTGTGGAAGGAGAAAGCATGCATGTGTATTATAAGGCTTATCATGAAGGCCTGCAGTCAGCTTATTTACATGCTTTATTCCCCCATGAAATTGTTTTTAGAAACAAGATTCTGGCACATAGGACCCCTCAAGGAACATCTGCTGACAGAACACATGGATGATTCATCCTGTTTCCCTAAAATTTGGCACGGAGTTCTGTGTGGAAATGGCTTCCCCGCTGCTCCTCTGTTCCAAAGATTCCAGCCCCAGAATCACCTCTCCACGCAGCACTCTTCCTACAGCACTGCTGGAAGGCAGCCTCGGCTCTGTGGCACCAGCCTGCCCTGCACGCACCTTGTAGTTCACAAACACTCTGTCCTGGGCCACCACTGTGTGTTCACCATCTGTCTCCTTCCACCTGTAGTCCTTCCTGAGCAGGAGCAGGAGCTTATATTTCTGTAACCCTAGTAACTATTTCAGTGTCTGACATGATGAAAGTGGACCCCAAGCATTTACCAATGAGGACAACTATTCCAGAGTTAATCAGGTACGCATATTTATAGGTGTGGTTCCTTCAGTGGGCAATGAGGTGAAGTAAGTTTCTGTCAGGTCAAATGTTATCACTGCAAGTGTCATCAAGCAAGAGGCAGGAGACTTGGCTGTGACCATTTCTTTTGTGGGTCATTTGGCCCTTTAATTGCAAAGTTATTCATGAAGGTTTATTCACTAATTCCATTCTATAGGATTATTCATGAAGAATTACCCTTTGTTGCCTTTTGTGTTTAAATCTCTCAGAGTGACCACCAGTAAGTGCACTTTGGAGAAACTTGACAAACTAGGGTTGGATATGGCCACTATGCAAAGTATTTTGTGGATTTTCTTTTTTAAAAATTTATTTATTTATTTATTTAGATTTTCTATCATTGGCAATTGTCATCATTATCATATTTTTAAAAACCTGTTATTTCTGGGATGGCCAAATAGCTCAGCAGATTAAAGCCCCTGCAAGCAGGCACAGGGGCCAGGGGTTCGATACCCAGGCCTGCTGTGCTGGCCCCACCCCCCCAGGGCTCGCTGAGACTGCAACTGAGACTGGGCGTGGTGGCGTGTTCCTGTAATCCTAGCTTTTGGGAGGCTGTAAACAGGTGGATCCCTGTGAGTCTGATCTGAATCACAGAACTTCCAGGACACAAAAAGAGATAGATTCTTGCAACAGTTGTATTCTTGGCCCATTAATTTGGAAAATGACAATTCTTTCTTCTTAATGATAGAGTAATATTAGTAGGTGGTCTGTGCACAGATCAGAAAATCCAAAACAGCAGCTAACCAAAGGACAGTATTTGCACACAGCTCCACAATTTGTGTTTAAATGTAAACCTTAGTATGTTTACTATTTTGTTAGTCACCATGGACAGAGACAACAAAATAACGGTTTTGCTTGTGATTCTGGTAATAGTCTTTCAAATAATCTGTAGATTTTGGAAAAAAAGAGTTTTGAGAATTTGCTTTTCTCAAAAATTGAGGTGCTGGGAAGATGGCTCAGTAGAATGAATGCTTTCCTGGCTAGTGCAAGGGCCTGAGTTCAATCCCCAGTTCCAGAAAAAAAAAAAAAAAAGAAAGAAAGAAAAGGAAAAAAAAAAAAAAGAAAGAAATGGGGCTTAGATGGATAGTTTAGCTTTGGAAACACTACCCAGTTTTTCTTTTTTTTATCAATGCTGTTTGTTTTAACACGGCATGCTCTGGGCATCCCTCCCTACTGATTATGTCTATTCTTTTCAACATGGAAGGATCTCAAGCAATGCTGTGTCACAGGATGACAAGCAGCAGCAGCTTGTCACGTTACCTTTGGCCTACAGGGATCTCTGACAGTAAATATGCAGGGAGATCCAAACGGTATTTATAGTCCCATGGTAACACTATAGGTCTGGGAATGAAAAGCTCATTCTCTGGTTTTCAGACTGGCCAGATGTCAGATGAACTCTGCTCTTCCTTAGGAGGTTGGAGCATCGTGTTCTAGAGAGAGGCACAGAGTCTGGCCTGGGACCAGAAACAAATGGCACTCGGATTCCCTGGAGTATTTGTTCCTGCCTGATGAGACACTGGAATCTGGACCCCAAGGCATGATGAAAGACAAAGGAACAAGGTAGGACCATGGGCTAATGTTTCATATGATAAGAGGGTAAAAGAAGGGCAACTTCTTCCTCTGATTTCATCATTTGATCAGAAGTAGGCCACAAAGAGAACATGTAATTGTACCAGAAGCAAAAACTATCATTTACCGCACAACCCCATGCCAGGCTATGCTGCTTCCTCAGGGCTAGATAAGCTGCAGATAAATATATATACTCTACGTACAGACATCTGTGTGTGCCTGTAGTGTCACTTCATCTCCATGACAACCCATAACAGACATCCTCTTAATAAACAAAGTACCCAGGGTTGAAGAGGTTACCACCTCCCAGAATTTCGAGTCCACTCTGCCTGGAAGGTGCATGGAGTCTGCGGTGGCCTCAGGCCGGGGGGGGGGGGTGAGAAAAGCTGTCCAGCTTGGAGTAATAAATACCACATGGGGACCTAGCGAGGCTAGGTCTATCTAGTGTGCAGCTGTGTGCTTCTGGAGCCCTAGGCAAGGAGTGCTTGACAGAGTCTGTCAGTGTCACAATCTGAATCCACACAAGGAAAAAAAGGAGCCAGAGGAACACACACAGCCTCGGCGAGCCTGCCCTGTGCCCACAAGGGCCATGCTTGGAGTTCTAAGCCTGCAGAGGAACACGGGGCCTCTGTGTCTGCAGAAGTTCATTCAGTTTTACCTCTGTGAGTTCTCAAAGCTCCAGTAGAGAGGATGACAGTTTCATAATGTATTTGAGCTCTTGACCATTTATAATTTAGTTCTGTGCCTCTACAACATCTGAAACAAAACTTGGCTTAAACATGAACATTATCACAGTGCTAGTATTTTTCCACTGCAAGGTCAGGCCAGCAAAATCAGTTATCATCAGTGCCAGCAATTTATAAAAATTAAACCTGATATATTCAGAACCAAATTCCAACAGTGAATGTTTTCTGTGGATTGTCATTAGGCACATGCTATGCAGCAGGTCTGGTGTAAACGCCAAGGACCAGGCTCAGTACTAGGCACACAATGCCCAGAACCTGGGACAGATTTCTAGGCTAGAAGCTAGGGATGCAGCTCAGTGTTTGTTTGTTTTATTTTTTAAATTTTTTTACGAAACCAGGGATTGAACTCAGGCCTTTGCACTTGCCAGGGAAGTGCTTATTTTACTGAGCCATCTCTCCGGCCCCTGTTTGTTTGTTTTAAATCTAGGAAACCAGTACATCATTCTGGAGGCTTCTTTATGTAGCAGAGTATAATTCAGATGACAGGACTGTATCCATTATATAGTTATAGCTAAGACTGGAAAAGAGACCCACGCTTTTTGGCTACATAACAATGTAGTTGTGAACCTAAAGTTCATGCTTCCTTCTAAGGTGAAGAGTAACGCACAAAAAGGATGGGCTTACAAGTTCTTCTAGGGAGAGAGCAAAAGGCGATCATTCTACTGTGTTCCCCACAGCTAACAATGCTCAATAAATGCTTGTTGAATAACAAACTACCTTGGAAAGGCAGGGGCATGCTCTGGATGCTTCACACTTTTGCTTCTGAAAGCAGCTGGCACTTCTTTAGAGACAAACACTGGTTGCAAGCACCGGCCAAATAGCTCAGCAGATAAAAGCACCTGCAAGCAGGAGCAGGGGCCGGGGATTATTGGTGCATGCCCGTAATTCCAGCTCTTGGGAGGCTGTAAACAGGCAGATCACTGTGAGTCTGATCTAGTAGTGAGATCAGACTATTGAACACCCTGTAGACCCTTCCCTAAAATACAAAAAAAGAAGAAAAAACCACTGGTTGCAGCTGCACTGCAGAAAGATTTGAGTTTTAGGGCACAGAGTTTGAGCTTAACCCCTTTACTACGGGAGAGGAGAGGCTAAAGCTAATGGCAGTCGATGGGATGGGGAGGTCTCTTGCTCCAGGACTCTGTGCAGCCCACACACTTCCTGCTCCCCAACTTTTCCCACCTTTAATAGGACTCTGGTGATCCCATTATAGTTGCAAATAAATTTCTGTGACTTTAAATTCAGTGTCTACTAGATAACAGAACACTTCATAGTGGCTGGCTAGCCTTTTAAAAAACTTAATGTAATGTGATACACAATTATCCTCCTTTAACTAAATGTAAAGAAAGCAAGCCTGAGGGAACACTACTGATAACAAACTGAACATAGAAAATCCATTTCCAAAGCCAGATTAGTGACCCCAGTCAGAAAGTTCAGCCCCCACATACCGGCCGGCCGTGAATGCTTTCGTAATACAGCAGGGCTTTCTGCAGAGCCACTTTCTCATTAGCGATTTGGTCTTTGGTCATATCCTGTATAAACACAGGGATAAGAAATCAAAGAGGGGAAAACATTTGTGAACATTCTAAATTCTCTGTTTAGTTAAATAGATCTATTGCAAAGGAAGGTTAAAAGAATCCCCGTACTGCAGCTCGAGCCCGCTCTGTCTGAACTCTCTCAGAAAGACCCCTCTGACCTCTCCGGCAGCAGGGACAGCACAGCCCCAAGCTCTGGCTGCCTCATCTCCCACAAGGCAGCAGGGAGGTGCACTCACTACAGAGGAAAGCAGTGCTCCGCGCCCTGGGGCCGGATTTAGCTGCCTGAGTGACGTCCACCGTGACCCTATTCCTCTGTAATTGTTCTCCCTCTGAGTCATCAAGCTGCCTCTTAGCCTCACTAGGTTCATTCTGTAATCTACAGGGTTGTCTGTTTTCGATCTGTAGTCAAAAAGCAAAGCACCGGCAGATAAAATACAGTGCAGTCATCCCATCTATTTCTCTAGAAGTGGGGGCAAGGCACAGAGGTGTCACTTCCTGCAGGGACTCCCAGGGAAAGCCCTGCGCTGCTGTCCCCTGCTGGCTGCCGGAATGAGGGTCAGCTGTTCCTTGCAGGCCTCCTCAGAGCCACCACACCTTAATGTCCTCCGGGCGGCTGCTTTCCACTCGCTTCTCCTGGAGCTTCCTCTGGATAGATTCCAGGGTCACTTCAACGCTGGGCTTGAGCGCTTTATCTACCAGCTCCTGCTTCTTTTCCTCTTCTTTTTCAAGTTGGGAACCAAAACTCTTGGGAAGTGTGTTACTTCGCTGCCGTGTCCTGGGGGTGAGGTCCTCTTCAGATATCTTCAGTTTTGACTCTAGGTGAGAAGATTCGGGGGTGGGGACAGATGAGAAGTAATGTCTGCTGAGCCCAAGTTACTTTTCTCTGATGTCAATAACTGCTTAGCTAAATCTTTTCACAGCACCTAATTATAATAGCAGCTGAAATCCCTGAGTCATTATGTAAAACCCCAAATAATGATAATGTCTTCCTGGATTATCTGGAATGTTTCCCAAACCCTAATTCCTGAGAAAGTTATAGCCTATTAACAGCCATGCTTTTGCTACCTCAGCTGCCCTCTCAACAGGACAGGCCTCGCCGAATAGCCCTACCCTGGGTGGGTGAAGACATGTCCCACTCTGAGGCTCGACTGGTCTATTTTTCCATAACTTTATACCACATGTTCACATTATTTAACTTTCTATTTCTGCACCATATTTTCACAATACTTTTTTTTTTTTTTTTT
>NDGN011395734.1:0-14201 GCA_002564285.1 Tympanoctomys barrerae
AGCGAGCCCCACGGAATGCAGCTGTTCCTTGGGGCAGGCCTTCCTGAGGACCCTCCAAACTGAGACACTCGGAAGTCGAAAGGCGGAAGCGCTTCTTTGGGCCCACTGCTCCAGAATGGTGAGCCAGGGCTTCTGGGCGCCGGCAAGGGCCTAACAAATCAGGATTCTGGGCCTGGGTGCACATCCGGAGTGAGGAATATGAGGGTTGGGGAGAGAAAGGAGAACAGGGGATGACGAGGTAGAGAGCCTAAAAACCGACCTCCGCACCGCCTCTTTGCCAACCCAGGCACACAGGGTTCTGAAGATAGGAAGTGGATGTTTGGGTGCAAGGAGCCTGCACAAACCCCTGCATTACTGGGGCGGCAGAGTGGGCTCAAGGCGACCTCGGCTTCAGCTCTGAGCAGCCTCGGTCACTGGCTAAGCAGGAAGTGTAGCTTTCGAAGGTAGCCTAGCAAGCAGGGAGCCTGCAGCAGTCCAAACTCTTCATCAACCCCAGAACCCTGAGAATGGTTCCAGCTTTTGCTGGGTACACCAGGTGCAGGGACATGGACAGCCACAGTGCTTGTCCGAGGGTAGTGGAGGGCAAGGCAGGGGCAGGGCCCCGGGACATTTGCCTTTCTGGCTGTGTCAGTGAGGTGGGCATGCAGGGGTAGGGAGTGGGATGTACCTGTGTGTGGCTGTTTCTAATCATGCCTCTCCATGTGCACCCTCAATGTAAACGGGTGTGCCCAGGTGGCATCACTCTGTGCTTTTGTGCCCAGGGTGGATCTGCATGGGCATGAGACGTGCTCAAGTGTGTCCTTGATTGTGTATGTCCAGGTGAGTGGGAGAGGATGAAACGTGGCCCAGGGTATTGGAAAGCGGGCAGAGGCTGGGTCCTCTGAGCCTTAGGCCACCTGGAGCAGCATTGGTGAGGGGCGGAGCCGCGTGCCTGGGGGGCATCTTACCTCCGTAGTAGGTGTATGGGGTGGTCCCCAACATCTCAGACTCATCCAAGCGGCCGCCCAGCGGACGCATGCGCCGCGGACTTCGGAAGAAGGCATGTCTCCGCGCGCCCAGCGCGCTCAGCTGTTTCATGCGGCGCTCTTTGGACCGTCGGTTCTGAAACCATACCTGGGACAGAGGAGGGGGGCAGTAAGTTCGGGTTGGTGTGCCTCTGCACCCCACCCGCACTGCCCCTGAGGGGTCCTTAAAACCTCTGACACATCAGGTCTTCCCCAAGGTGGTGGCCTGGCCGGATTAGGCTAGGAGGGATGGAGGGGGCCTCGGCGAACCAGCCAAGGGTGAAGGATTTCACGGACCCGTGGGGTGACTCATAAAGACCTGGGCTTCCTGGGCCTGGGTTTGTCCCCGGCCTGACGGCTTTATAAAGGCTTCCCGCCTGGCAAGGCTCCTGCCTCAGCTCTGCAGCCGGCAGGCTGGGACCTCGCCTCTTTCTTTGCTTGGAAGACCGGAGGGAAGGAGGGGTCCTGGACCCCAGAAAGGCTTAAAACTTTGGAGGAATAAGGCGGAAGCCAGAATTCAGAGGCAAAGTGACCCTGCCCAGAATGACACAGCCGGAGGATAGCAGGGCCCGGCGAAGTCGCAGTTACTAGTTCCCCACGTTTGGCGGGGCGGGTGTCCAGCTGTCCTTGGCCTGGGGCGCCCGGCTGTGGTCTGCCAGAAGCCCGCGCCTTCTCAGGCCAGCAGACCGTAGGCTCCCAGGCCTGGCCACGGCGAGGAGGGGGGTGTGGCTCTCCAACCGCACCTGAATAACCCGCATGTTGAGGCCGGTCTCCTGCGCCAGCTGCTCGCGGATGTGGCGCGTGGGCTTGGGCGTGGCGGCAAAGGCGGCCTTGAGCGTCTCCAGCTGCTTGGCTTTGATGGTGGTGCGCGGGCCGCGCCGCTTAGTGCCCGAGCTCTGCTCCTCGTTCTCGTTGTTGGCCGTCTCCTTGTCCGATGAGGTCGAGTTGTCGGTCTCCTTGGGGTCGTCTTGCAGCGGGTCCTGGAGGTCCGGGGACAAACTGCGGTCCGTACAGGAGGACACTGCGGACGGACAGGTTAGGAAGGGGACAGCGGCGTCAGAGGCGTCCGACCCCTGTCCAACTCGGTGGCCGGTTACAGCCGGTCCAGGCTTCCCCTAACGCGGCTGGGTTCCCTCCCAAACCTGGGACAGCCCCTCCCCCAGGGGCCCGGCGCCCGCCCACTCTCCCTCCAGGCGGGGACTGCCTTTGAAGCGACCCAGCTTCAACCCTCTCAGCACCCGCAGGGGAGCTGGGTTGGGAATGGGGGGGTGTGTGGGCCAGCCTCGGGAGAACCGCCTTCTTGGAGAGGGGACAGTGGGGCCTACAGATGTCCCCTCCCTTTCGCCTGTTCCCTTTTCTCTTTCCTCCAAATCGCAGTTCACCTAGAAATTACCAGGACCTCAAATGACACAGAAGAATAAATCGAGCAGGTCTAAATTAGAGGGGAAGGACCCCTTGGGAAAGGCTTTTGAATTGGGGGGCACACAGGGCGCAGGAATCCGATGTGCTCTGGGGTGGGTTCCAAACCCTCTCTTTTTCCTTGCTTCAAATCCTCTCTCCTTGCCCAAGAACTTCCTGCCAGGGAATCTGGGCCATCAACCCTGAGCCTCCCTCCGACCCAGCAGGGCAGGAAGGAAGCGGAGAGAGCGCCAGGCTGGAGGCCCGGCGACAGACGCGGGCGTACCTGAGTTGAGGCTGCCTTCTTTGAGGCTCGAGGAGCTTAGGTAGTCATCCTTACACACGAACTTGTTCTCGTCGATGACGTACAGCTCCTCGCCGGTGGAGAGCTGCTTGTTGCACACCATGCAGGTGAAGCAGTTGAGGTGGAAGACTTTGCTCCGGGCTTTGCGTACCAGGTCGCTGGGTGAGATGCCTTGCGCGCAGCCGGCGCACTTAGTGCCGAAGCGTCTGTGGACACAGGCGCCGTCGCTGCGAGGTGGACCCTGAGCCCAGTCCTCTCCAGCGCGCCCCCCTGGAATTCTGCCCTCAGCAGCCAGAACAGAAGAGGGACAAATGTCTGGGGCTCTTCTTGGGATGGGGGTTGCCCTGCTTCTAGTGGGTTGATTCTCATACTACTGGGCTGCCTGGGGGGGGGGGTGAACCTCAGCACCCGCCCCCCCAGGGCTGGAAGCCAGGCGGGTTGGGTTTGGACCACTTCTGGGCTTTTCCTCCTGCATCCTTCCTGTTTGCTGGGGCCCAGGGAGGGCCCATCTGCCTAGCTGCTGGGCCCAGCAATGAGGTGGAGAAGCCCCCAGCTCTTGGACTGGGCATGAGCAAGGAAGGAACCTTCCACCTATTTCCAGCACTAACAAGGAAGCTTTCTGGTCTCCAGTGTGGGGCCATCCAGACAGGAGCTGTGGACAGCAGGGCCTCAGGCAGAGAGGCTCTAGGAACTGGGGCTGAGCTGTGCCCTATCCCCAAAACCTGGCCCTGACAGACAGTGGAAAAGTGTGAGCAGAAGGCTCCCCAATTCCTGTACAGCCGGGGCTTGGGGTCACTCCAGGTCCTGTTCCCTCCTCTGAGGTCTAATTCCTATCCTTTCTCCTTCTGGCTCAAGGAGAACCTGCCTCCTCCAGAAGGAGTGTGCAGACCGCCAAGGAGAATGCTGAGGTGCAGGTTGTAGGGGAAAGAAGAGGGCTTAGGACCTTGAGGGGACCCCACATCTCCTCACACCCATGTCTCTAAACAGGGTGAATTTGGGTGACATTGATGTAGTGAGGGCATTAGGAGCCATAAGTCACTTTTGGCCTTATCCGGCAGTGTAATTGGCCATATGCACCTTATCAAAAATCATTAGGCGCTTTGCAAGCACCGCCACATTAGGGGCGCCAGGCCTCCGGGCCAGGGGTTTACACATGTAAAGGCGCGGCTGACATTTTCTCCTATTCAAATGCCCTGGTGCTGGGCCGGTGGGCTGCTTTCCTCTGTAGGGTGGATCATGCCCCCCCTTCCTGCCCTCAGCGCCCGCCCAGAATTTGCAGTGACAAAGCCGGCCCTGGGTGCCTGGTGGAAGCACTCAGGGCTAAAGTGTTGAGAGCCTCTTGGGCTTTCCTAGGTGGGGAAACTGAGGCTTGGGGGATGGTGTGCCCTGGCCTGCTTGATAGGTGGGAGGATTGGGGGGTAGGTGACACGGCCAGGGCTAGATCTCAAAGATCTCCAAGGGTTCCCCACCTCAGATGTGGGCTTTCAGAGGGGGAGAAAATGTTTAAGGATCTGGGGTGAGATGCGGGAAGGGGGAGGTTCCCTCTCCCTGCAGCTGGGCCCCCTCTGCAGCTGGGAAGTTTCCGTGTGTTCAGGAGGGCACCCCTAGGCTCAGGAATCCTGCTCTGGAGGAGAAACCTCCAGTTACCCTGAACTCCAGGGAAAATCTTGCCTCCTTCAGAGCAGGGCTTGAAGCTTTGGTCCGGGTTTGCAGCCGTGGCGAGCAGCCTTCCTCCCCTGCTCCACCGCCCCTCGGAGCTTCCTCAGGGTGAAGGTGAGGCCGAAAAGCATCGTCCTTCCTCCTCCGCCTGGGCTCAGGCCCTTTGCGGGTCGGAAGAGCAGAGGAGGAGAGAGGGCTACCTTAGTTCCAGCTAAGCGCTGGAGCTCAGGAGGCTGGGACGGATTTCCTGGTCTCTTCCCCGCGCCCTGGAGACGCGCGGGCAGGGCAGGCTCGCGGGCAGCAGTGCGCTCGGCCTCTTACCTGAAGAAGTCATTTTTGCAGTAGAGCTTGCCCTCGCGCGAGAAGCACTTCTCCGAGAGGTTGGTTTTGCACTCGCAACACTGGACACATTTGATGTGCCACGCGCGGTCCAACACGTTCAGCAGAAAGCGGTCGAGGATGGGCCGCTCACAACCGGCACAGTGCACCATCATAGCCGCGCGCCCCGGCGGCCCGGCCGCCTCGCCTCCCTCTGGGCCCCTGGCCCTTGGGCCTCCTGGTCCTGCCGCTGCTCTCTGCCTCTGGTCTCCGCCGCCGCCACCGCCGCCCCGGGGCGAGTCCCGTCCAGAGCAAGACTCAGCTGGTCAAGTCCTCGGACGATCTCTGGCCTGGAGCTGGGCTGCCCTGAGTGGAATGGGGGGTGGCGGCATTCACAACCTCTTGCCAAGAGTCGCGCGCCACGGCGTTCGTTCTGGGCTCCCGCAGGTGTCTCCGGTGGCTGCTGGCCTCTGCACTGCCGAGCGCCTTTCCCCGGTGGCGAGGCGCCGGCACTTTCCCCCACTTTCAAGCGGTCCGGATCCTCATCTTTGTCTGGCCGCCGCCTAATTCGCGCATCCTTATTCAGATTTGGTGACGTGGCGCGGCACGTAGGGGGCCCGGCGGCCAATGGGCGCGCCGTAGCCATGGCAACCTCTTAAATTTATAGCATATCTAAATTGGCTACAGCGTTGCGGTCCGGACAGAGCAAAAAAAACAAGGCATCAGTATTGTTGAGTATTAGCTTGTGCCTGGTCCGGGGGCTGAGTAAGTATTTACTTTTCAGTTTGGGGCTAGGGTGGGGGTCTGGCGATCTAGAAACCACATCTCTTCCTCTCTTCAAATATTTTGGGGCCAAGGTTCCAAGGCCTAGTCAGACAGCCCCCCACCCCCCCACTCCCTTGGCCATCCTTGGAAGTTGCAGAAGTTTCCCAAGGCCCGGAGTGCGCTTGCGTCTATCTCCTCCTTCCCCGCTGGCTCCCCAAGATCGGATTTCTGCAGGCTGGTGCTTGTGGAGCCCCACACTGGAGCTGCGACTCTGGGGTCGAGGTTTCCCAGGTCCGAGCTTCTATTGTCATACACAGAGCCGGGGTCCAGCCAGGCCTTTCTCATGGAGAGGCTGGAGGCTTTGGTTAGTTTCACTGCCTGGCCGCAGGGCCAAGGCCCAGCCTAGGCTAGGGAGGAGGTTTCAGCGGGTCTGCTTCAAGACTCCGGAGTTTCTGGCCTGCGGGTGAGCTCACCAGACTCTGGGAAAGCAGTGCAAACGGGGGGAGGTCTACCTTGGACGGGTCTGCCTGCAGCTATTGGGACAAGGCCCTTGCTGTCTCTCCTTTTCTGGCCACCCGTTCCAGCTGGTCTGGGCACTGTGGTGAGTGGGTCGCCCAGCCGCCGCGGTGGCGGTGCAGCAGCAGCAGCTAGCTGTGTGGGCTCTGCTGCATTCACCTCGGGGGGTGGCGCCCTGTAATTTTGGCCCCTAATATGATGCAGTAGCGCAGTGGGGCAGTGCAGGAGCGCGGTTTAGGCTGGGTGCCCAGGCAGTGGGGAACTCTGGGCTGTTCACAGGTGTGCAGGGCGGGAGTGTGCAGGCCTGAAGAGGAGGGGGAGGGGCCGAGCCTTCTTTCCTGGGACTCAGCCTGGCTACTGCGCAGAGTGCAAGTTGAGGAGTCTGGGACTGTGCAGCCGGGTATTTGTTCCATTGCTGGAGAAAGTGCCAATGGGCTAGGGCTTCCCAAGGGTTGGCACCAGGAACGTGGAGCATGTCTGTGCCAGGCCCTGGCTGTGGGTGTTTGTTTGGGTCTATTTACTGAGTTTCTCAGTGTATATCTGCTATCTGAAAATGCCAGTGTTTCGTTTGCTTAAAGTGTGTTAGTAATCAATCTTGTGAGTGTATTTGTGGTACGTTTATTTTTGTGTGCACATATACATGTTTATAATTGCATTCGATCCTACCACTGGTGGGTGTTTTGATTTCTGTCAGTGGGTGTATTGTGTCTACTTATTCTAGATGTGTAAATATGACAATGCATAAGATTATGCACACGTGTGCTAACATAGATGTGGAAGTGTTAAGAATCTGAGTGTGTGTGTGTGTGCATGCTTGAGATTGTGTGTAATTGGGCTGGGGTGGATGTGTTTGAGAGCACAGAATTTTGTAGGTCCATGTTTGTGTGCCTGCTCTGTGTGTTTGTTCAGACAGGTTTTTGTTCATGTAACTCCTAGAGGTTGGCAGAAGGAGCACATTTGCACCTTGGCCCACACTTCTAGCAGTGTTTACCTTCCTGGGATTGTGGGGAGCAAGATTTGTGGGTGCCTCTCTTGGGCCACAGATGTTTCCTTGTTCCCTGTTTTTCTTCAGATCTAGCGCTGTCCCTCAGGCTCTGGGGCAGGGGTTCTTGCTGGGGACAGAAAGCTGATGGGTGCTGGTCTCTGAGGAGGTACTGACTCAGCAGCTGGGTTTCTGGAAGAAACGTCCCCAACTTGGGCAGCTTCTGCCAGTGGGTGCTGGTATCTGGTTCTCTAGTTTCTCAGGAGGCAGGCAAAAGGGCCCCAGGACAGGGTGGCAAGGCTGGTCAGAGCCTGTCAGAGTCCAGCTCAGCCAGGGACAAGCAGGCTGAGCTGTACCTGGCCTCCTCGGCCCAGCGAGAGCTCCTAGTGCCTGCAGTAGAATTGTTTCTGGCCCTCCTGGATGCCTGCTTGGAGCATGGATGGTGCCTGAGCTGGGACAGAGCAGAGGTGGAGAAACAAGGGCCTCCGAGGAAGGGGAGAGAGACGTGGCTCCCACTCCCGTTCCTGCCAAAGGCAACAGTGCTGCCTGCTCAGCCTTTGTCTCTCCGAGGCTTTTCGATCTCCTGAGTTCTCCCAGTCTCTGTGGTCCCGTCCCCATTTCTCTCTTATGCCCAGCATCTGTTCCCTTTCTGTTTCCCCTGTCCGGGTTCCCCCTCCCTTTCTCTCTCTTTCTCTTTTTGTTTTTCTCTCTCTGCTTCTCTGCTAGCCCAGTGCTTCTCTTCCAGCACCTTGCAGACTTTGGGGAGCAGGGAGGAAGCTCACACTCCCCCCCAACTCTGGGGTCCCTGCAACTCCCCGTCTGCTAGCCTCCTCTGCTCCAGTCTGAATACAGCAGGCTCCTCTCCTTCAAGCCCTCAGAAGGATCAAGGAGCCACACCAGTGTCCCCAACCTGGGGCTCTGTACCCCAGTGGGCACTGGCAACCTGAGCACACAGCTCCATCGGGCACCCTGCTTGATCCGGCACCCTGACAAACTCTCTCCTCTCCTAGATGTGCTTAAAAGTCACAGTAGAGGCAGGTCCTGGCCAGTGAGATGCCAGGAGGCTGCAAGAATAGGGAAGGAGCAGCTGAGACACCCACCTGCTCATCTTCCCTGCCTGGGGGGTGTGGCGTGGGTGCTGTGGGTCTCTTGGACCTGGGCCTGTCCTGTGGCCAGCACTGACCCTTCATCTCTCATCCTCTCACCCAGGGCCTCACTCAGCACAGCCCAGTTCCAACACCAGATACCCCTCTGCCGTCCAGGCAGCCTGGAAATTTATCCACCTCACTGCCTTCCTGGGTGCCCAGCCCCAGAAGCCACCAGTAGACCAACTATTAGATACATTATCCCGCCCTACAGCGCTAACAGATGGCGACCAGGCAGTGAAATCCCCTCCTATATGTAACTAATAAACCGCTTGTGTCTTAACAGGGTAATGCATGGAGACGCAATGTCACTTATACAAGATGTTGATGGAATTTACTATATAAAAACCTTCCTCCTAGAGTAAAGAGTATCAGCTTTACAACTCGACAGACGGCGGCGGGATAAGTAAAACAGACAAAAGACAAACAAGATAATAATCTGTTTCCGATCACTTAAGCCCTGTAGAGTTAGTAATATGCGGTTTGCGTATTCCCCCTTGAGTTCGGTAATTAATTACGGTCGAGGAGGTGCACACCCGCCCCGAGCGAGAGCTTGAAGGCAGGCTGAGCTGGGGTGTGGGGGTGCTTTGGGGTGACTTCTGCAGCCGGGGACATGGGGTGGCAGCAGCATGAACGAGGGCTCATACGGGCCTTAGGAGGTGCCCTTTCCTCAGGCCAGAGAGCATCACTTGCAACTCCCTCCTCCTCCCAGGAAAGCTGCCTGGAGGTTTCAGAAGCCAGCTGGGCATAGGTGCTTCTCAGGCTGCGTACAGCCCTCTGGTCCCTTCCCCAGCGCTCCCGCCCTGTGCAGAGCCAGCGGTGGCAGGCCTTTCTGGAGAAGGCGTGAGCTGGGGGCCGCCTCGAAGCGCACCCCTCGCCCTCTTCTCCCCTTAATATCTTGGGCACTGCAGCCGGCCTTCTCCCGACCTCGACCATTACCGCCCCCCTTCCTCATCCCACCCCCCATCAGTCCCCCCCCCCCAGCCTGCGTGGCTTTAACATTAAACAAACGCAGCGAGCGCCTCCGAGCTGCGCTCTCGGCCGGGCCTGCGCGGCGGCGGCGTTACAAATTGTAAATTTAAATTGCTCGCCGGATTCATTACCTCCCCTCTTTGATTTCAGCCAGCCGTGAAAAATTATACTGGTGTACCACTGAGAAACTGTTTTGCCGCAAAGAGCCCGCGCCTAATCACTGCCTTTCTCCCTCCGACAAAAGTGTAATTATTTTGTTTGGGGTGTAAATATAGGCCGCGCCGCGCACACACACTCAGCGTCCCGCCGCGCCGCCGCGCCCGGCCGGCCGCGGAGAGGATGCAGCCCCGAAGAGGAGCGGGCGTGCAGGCCGAGTCCGGTCGCCGGGAGGCCGGGGTAGAAGAGCGGTTGACTCGGCGATCGAGCCCGCAGCCCGGAGCCCCAGCCTCTGCTTTCTGCAGTTTGGCTTTGCCCAAGGAGTACGGACCCGGGCTGCGCGCAGGCGGGGCGTGACGGCTGGGTCAGCGCGGGCTCAGGCCCAGCATCCGCACAGGGTGCAGGAGAAACGTGGAGGGCGAAGGTGGGTGGGATGGGCGTGGGTGAGGATTCCGGGTCTCGTCGGTATGGCTGGCTGGAGGACAGCCTGGAATCCAGGGAGGGAAAGCATCCTGCCTTCGTGGAACCCAAAGAGGCGGGTGCGTCACTGCTCTTGTCCGCGACTCTAGGACTACCGTGGGCCGTTGGGCTTGCGGAACAGCTCAGCGGGGCGCCGGCGCGCCTGTCAGTTGAACGGTGTTGCACGGCTTAATTAACGGTGTAGTTAACCGGGCAAGTCCGACCCGGGACGCTTAATCAAAAAAGGCAGGGTCCCTTCCTGTGCCTTCTCTTCTTCCGTCCTTCGCTCTTTTCTTCCTCAGCTCTGTTCTGCCTTGAGAGAGTGGCTGGGGATAAGAATTAACAATCGCATGGTCACCCTGGTTTAGCCCACTCCAGGACTTTCCCTCCAACGCCAGAGGGGGTTTGTGAGTCTAAACTCAACTCCAGCCCCTCATCTGAACTTTAGGAGGGGTGCTGGGACACAGAGGTCAGGGCCCCACATCTCCAGGTGGGAGCAAGCGGAAGATACGTGCGGAGCCTAGAATTTAGCTCTGAAGCGTTTGGTCTGTGTGGCCCTCCAGAAGATCCCAATTGGCCAGGCCAGGATATGAGGCCCCCTCTTTCCCCCTGTGAGCCCCCCACACACACCAGGAATGCACGCTTGAGGCCTTCTGGCTGCTGGGGTCAGCAGAGCTGACTGCAGCCCCTCAAGTGAAGCCAGGCAGAGCTGTTTTGGGCCTGAGCAAGCACGGTGGGTAAGGATTCTCCGCACGCTGGCCAAGTCCCTCTTCATAGAGTGGTAGGCAGGCTGTGGTCCCTGCTGCCCCTCTGGCCCTACAGAGTGTATCTGACTGTAGAGACCATTCCTCGAACCCTGGGAACTGTCTCTAAGATGCTTGCAGCTGCCTCCATCTCTGAAGCCCAAAACGGAGAGTTTGCCTGGGACCCTTAACCTCCAAAATACTTTCCCAATACTTTCCCTGTGACCAGCCAGGCTTCATCTCAGTCTTCATCTTGCTCCCCTTCTTTTCTGCTGGCCTTTTCCCCTTCTGATTTTGATAGCTTCTCTCCGCCCTCTGTCTCTATCTGTCCTCTTCCCTTCCACCCTCCATTCTCTCCTATCCCTTCCCCCACCCGTCCTATCCTACCTCCTTTTTGTTAACCTAATATGGGTTCCTTTAGAATTCTCCGGACTTTGGCAGCCTGAGCTGTGTGTGTGTGTGTGCCTGTGTGCGTGTGTGTGTGTGTGTGCATGCGCGCGCTCCCTCCCGCGCGTGCATGCGCGGGTGTGTGTGTATTTCTCGGTTGCTAATGATTGTGTGTTGATAGAGTAATGCAGTGGCCTCATTAGCCTTTGTTTAGAAGGTGTTAAAAGGGAAATCTGCATGGGAAAGCGGCGGTTTACACAGCAGCCGGCTGAACACTGCGGGCCACAGCGGGCTTCGGTGGGGGGTGGATGCCAAGCCCACCCCCTCGGGCGCCCACCTCCGCGGATTCGGGAGGGGGGAGGGGACCAGGGAAGGCGACCCCAGCTCCTTCCTCCCAGGCGAGTATGTTTACCCCGCTGGGCGCCCTTAATGCTTCATGAGGATCACAGCAGGGATCGTGGGTTCTCCAAAACACCATTGAGCTGGGCTTCATGAAACGGTGGTCTTTCTCAGGTTTCTTGAGAGGAGGAAGGTGAGGTCAGAATGTTGTTTTGAAAAAAAAAAAAAGCCAGGAATATTTGTGGTGGGTGGGGGAGGGAGTTGGTGAGCTACCTTATTTTACAGGCGATTACAAATCTATCCGAAGAGGCTCTGGGTCTCTTGGCTAGTTGGTTGGTTTCGATCTCTCCCCATGCCTAAGTGGGGCCCCTCCAGCTTTATTTCCTCCCAACACTGAACGCCTTGACCAACAATGACCAGGAGGTTCATTCTTAAACTTACTTTACTGGTTTATCCTTGCCCGAGGACCCTACTGTGGGAAACATTTCTCCAGGATGAAATTGTGGCTTGGCTGGCCTACTTTTCTTAAGCTTGGAGGAAGCGCATAACTTTACTGACCCTGAATGTGTGTGTGTGTGTGTGTGTGTGTGTGTGTGTGTGTGTATGTATGTGGATGTAGGATTTGGAGAGAGAGCGCTTTGAGCACTCGGCATTCCCTACACCAGCCCTGGAAGTAGAGCTCCCGGTTGAGCAGAATGTGAGAAGAAATCCCTTTTTATCCTGGATCCTCAGAAAGGGCCCTGGAAAACAGCGTTCTGAATGGCCTAGGTAGGTAGGTGCCGTCTGTTGAACTCGGAGCCAGACCTTTTCCTTTTTAAAAGGGAGAAAAAGCGCAGCCCTCTATTTGTGCAGGCGAACCAGACTGCACTCGCGGATTCCACCACCGTTGTTCATGGCTCCCCCCCTCCTTTCGTGGTTGCAACGAAAGAAAAGCTTACTTGTCTTTTCTGGCTTCTCAGTTTTTCTTCCTCTGAGTTGTGGTTTCAGGTCTGGACCTCCCTATGTGCTCGCAGCCCCAGGATTTGTCTCCTGAAAGCATTAGATATCGTTGCTTCCCTCCCATACCCTCTGTTGCTGTTGTTTTTCTTTTTGTGTTTGCGTGCATTTCCGTTTAGTTTGGGGTAGATGGTAGCCGGCCGGAGCCTCGGACAGTGAATGGAGCTCCAAGCCCAGTCTGAGCTGGCAAGGCGACTCTCCCTGGCCGTCAGCGCTCACCCTAACACCGCGGATGGAATCGCGGCCCCAAGTGAAACCAAAGTGCCCCCGCCCGCCAATTGTATTGGAGCGGCATCAGGGCGGAGTTCGGAGGATGCGGGGAGAGGACAGGAAAGCTTGTACTGCTCTACTCTGCCCTCTCCTTTTTTGTCCAAGCAGGTTTGTCGGAGAAGTCAAAGGACACACAGCCGCCGGTGGCCGGCTCTGCGCGCTCGCGCTCCAGGGGCGGGAGTTCGCGCCAAGACAAAGACGAGAGCTGTCCGTGGTGCTGAATCCGCGCGCCAGGAGGGAAAGGGCTCCCGGGACCGGCGATCTCCTCTTTTCTTCCGTCCTGGGGCTTCTTCACTGTGCCCCTTGCCTTTCTGTGCTTTGATTTCGCTGTTCTTTGCTTCGCGTATCAGATCTATGGCAGCTGATTAAAAACGATTTTTCCTTTCTCAAATAAACAGTGTAATAAATGCTTATTAAAAATGTACGCTGTAATAGACACACGGAGCTACTTTCTACCCCTCAAAAAGTGGGGATTTGTGTTTAGAAATTATAGAATCAACCATAACGAATACCATGAATCTTCCCAGTGGTTTGCTCTGAGGAAGAAGCCAGGGGTTTGGTTTTGAAAATTTTGTTTTAGGCCGTCAGACCCCTGGTACTTTAACTCCTTTGGTAGAAAATTTATAAGGTCTAAGGAGGCTTTTGTGACTCCACATGAAGGCAAACAGACGAAAGCCTACTTTGTCACCTATGAGAAGAAAGATGTCTTGAGAAAGTAAAAGCTATAGGTATCAAGTTGACTTAACCCTTTGCGGCAGAAATGAGATCAGCAAGGATAACCCTCTTCCAGATTATTAAGAGGGAAATGATTTCTATGGAGAGTTTGGGCACAAAGGGTTAATCCGGTGCTTCATTTTCTAAATGTTCTTCGTGTAATCTAGATGCCTCACGTGCTGTATCACTGCCGAGCATCCATCCCTCCGCTTGAATTTGTATGCAGCACTTGTTAAGTAAGTTCATGTAGAGGAGAAAGAAAAAGCACATACACTCCTGTCTGGAGCTGATTGCCCACTTTTCTGCCTCCCGATCTGTGCACACTCTTGCTGGCATCTCACTGCCTTCCAGAGATCCCTGGTGCCCTTGAACCCCGGAACCACGTGGCCCTCTGGTCTCCTCAGTATCACCAATTCATACGCAGAGAAGTCCCAGAGAACTTGGTGCAATAGGATGGGCTGGCTCCCCATCTGGACCTCATAGAGCCAGCTCGTCTACAAAGACAAGAACCAGAATTCTCAACCCAGGCTGGTCTTCCACGGAGGGCTGCCTCTTTAGGTTGGAACCATCAACAGCGCTCTCGTTCCCCCAACTCTGCCTAGTAGATCAGCTTCCTGCTCAAGCACCCTGGAATCTTTCACTAAGACCAAACTGTCCTTCCCTTTGGGCCACATACCTTCCAGCCTCTCCGAATGTGCTGACCTGGCTGGGGTGGTGAAAGATAAGAAAAATAAAGTCATTTGTGCAACGACTTCTTATGTGTATTTGACTCCTTGACCTTCACTGAAATTCTAAAAAGTGGTTATCATGGCCCTCTTTTATAGATGAGGAAACTGAGGCTCAGAGGTGTTAATTATTGCTTCCCATCCTACAACGAAGGCCTGTAATTCGAACCCAGATCCCACCGCCTTTGGCACCTGTGCTTGCTGTCATGCCTCCTGTTTCTCTGGAGGCCATACTGATAGTCACAATGGAAATATACCAGTTAGTATAAGCTCTTTTTAAAAAGTAGTTCTAGAACCAGCCAGATAGCTCAGTGGACTAAATCGCCTGCTTAGGCAGAACTCAGAGGCC
>NDGN011395739.1:0-13219 GCA_002564285.1 Tympanoctomys barrerae
CAGGACCTTCTTAAATTGCTGAGTTGCCCAGGCTGGGCTCAAACTTGCAGCCCTCTAACTTCAGCTTGGTCAAGTGCTCGGACTCTAGGCTTTGGTCGCCACACCAGGCGACGATTGTAAAAATGGTGTCCAAGAGTGGACTGGGCTCTCTGCGCGCAGTGGTGCAGAGATCTGCAGCCAAGGAGCAGGACAAAGAGGTGAGGCCCGCATGCGGCTGGGCGGAAAGCCAGGCAGGAGCGGACCGGGACCTGAGCTTCAGAGATGAGGCCAACCTGGGCCTCTGCCTGCCTGGTGGGCGGCGTTTTACCCCGGAGCGCAGGGCCTCACCAACAACCCTGGGATGAAACCGTCCCTGAGCTCCAGCACCCGGCTGCATCTGGCCGAGGGAAGGGGCGGACCCGCCGTTCCTCCCTGAAGTGGACTCAGCCCCGCGCAGCCCCTGCTCACACCTGGTGTTTGCGAGCCTTGAGACCGGAGTCCTCACCTCGAAACCTTGAGCTGCGCAAGGGACTTGGAAGCCCACGCCTCGGAGTCTGCAAAAGCACAGGCCAGGAGATGAACTTTGCCAACACCCAATTTTAATATTGTGCTAAAGCCATTGCCTCTGATTTTTAAAAAAGTTAAACATGATCCTTCCCGTCCCGCCCTTTCTCCCTCAGGTCGGTGTTGGGGGTCGGGGGCTGTGCTCGGCCCCAACTCGCCCCGCTGCCAGGCCCGTAACCCAATCCCCGCGCGTCTGCAGGGCGAGTCGGTGCCAGCTGCGTCTGCTGCCCACCAGGGGAAGAGAGAAAGAACGAAGCAAAAAAAGTAAGCATTTCCCTTCCTTCCGCTCGCTGTCTGCGCGCACTGGTGGAACGCAGGAAACGCGGTTCTGGCGGGGAATCTCTTCCCCGAGCGGCCCGAGACGCCCGGGCGCAGCATGAAGGGGGCGGCGCGGCTGTGGGGCGCGGGGCGCGGGGCGCAGAGCGCGGCTGCAGGACCTGCGCCCCATGATCTCGCGCAGCACCGCAAGAGACCGGAGCTGCCGGGGCTGGACCTGGTGAGGCAGGCGGGGGACGCGGGAGGGGTGCGGCGGGGCGGGGCGGGGCCAGGCGGGCGGTCAGCGCCTGGTGACCTTCTGCTCCCTGCAAAGGAGCGAGTGGCCCTAGTCCGCCAGGCGCAGGGGCCCAGAGCCTGCGGAAAGCTTGGCCAGCCAGGGCCTGCGGGAGGGAGGTTTCTCCAGGGCTGCAGGGCGCACGCACTGCGCTCTCCTGCAGGCGTGGGGTGGAGGGGCCCGCTGGCCTCCGTCCTAGGGTGCACAGTGCTCACGAGTACAAAGTGAGGGACAGGGGCATCATCCCACATGCTGGGGCCTTGCCTTGGGGCGCTCAGTGTTGTCCAATGAGGAATGGGATGAAGCAGACGGCTTTAAGTTTAACTTTTGTGTGTATGACCCAAAACTCTCCTTTGAGAAGGTTTTGTAGCGCATGGTTCCTTTTTGTACAGTCCAGAGAGCAGACTGGAAACTGGAATTGGGCAGCAGGGAAGCCAACTTTGCTTTGGAAGCGTTAGTCATGCGGGCAGAAATGATTTGCGACCCCCCAGTATGGTAGGCTGTAATGAATCTACTTCGGACATCTGAAGTTTCTAATGCTTAGACAGGAAAGGCAGCAAGACTCAGGAGCCTGTAGACTGTTTTGCACCGTCCAGTGCACTTGATGGCGGGAGTGGGTTACGCCAAACTTTCCTTGGTTTAATCTTTCTCAGAAAGATCTCAGTCTTCACCTTTCCCACCTTTTTCATCTTTCATCTTCATCCTTCCACACGCAGGAACTGACAGAACTTGAGTCCATTCTGTACCTCCAGCCCTGTTTTTAAAAAAAGCCACAGTAATTGTGGGAGGTGGTGTTCTGCGGAGGAAATAAGATCCACCCATGTGGCCTCCTAGTGTTAAAATAAAGGCTCAGACAGGTTGGATGGACCAGCCAGGCAGAGGAAGTCCTCCTTTCCTCCCCTCCTATCCCTTGAGATTAGCAGAGGCGAAGCCAAGAACAAACCCTTGTGCAAGCTGCTGCTTTTCCCCAACTTCTCGGTCTTGTAACACTGTTGAACAGATTTGCCCAGCTTGTCTTTGAGATTGATCAATGAGCTCTTTCTCAAGGAATGCTTCCCCCTAATTGCGGAGAAGGCGGTGGCTGCGGTGGTCCTGCCCAACATGGGTGTCCAAGTTCTGACTGCCTAAGAGAAGGTAAGGCTGGAGGGGTGAGTCACCAACAGCGTGCGTCTGCGGGGCACTTGGAAGCTCGTGCCTATGGCTGAGTGGTCTCTCTCATGCAAAGGCAGCTTGGATTTAGCCCCTATGCTCCTAGACCTTGGGCTTATTTCTTTATTACTAAACTCCCTACTTTGGTGAGATGGATTGTGCTTTCTGGGAACATAGATTCACTTCCATAGGTACAAAAAGGATTTTCGAGGATCTGGGTAAGAAGACTTAGTTAAAGCTCCGTCTGGTAGGCTTGGTGGAATGTTGAGTCTTGTTTTAGAATTGTACTTCAAGGGTAAAAGTCTGCACTGTAGACTTTAGTAGCCTTTGGAACACCTAAGTTACCTTGCTTGAAAACCAATGACGTGGATCTAGTAGTCTGTTTACAAGGAAACTTTTGCTTAAACTGTTGCAGATGTTGTAGTATTATGTTAGTATTTTTATGGCTTTGATAATATGCCCCAAACTAGACCTACAAGTTCTTTTCATTTCTCCTCGAGAACTATCAAAGTTTTAACTTTCAACCCTGAAAAGAAAAATACAACAAAACTAGAGGATACCTCTGGAATCAAAATAGAACATATGTCTTATCAAAATGGTAATATATTTGTTCAATTTTCTATTCAATGCTTTCAGGGTCAGTTTAATTGAAATTTTGTCCTATATAAGAGGTTCTTATACATGTACAATGTGGAACTCTCCTGGATCTTAACTATCTTATACTTAAGTAAATCAGAAATTCTTGTCTTATGAACAATACAAAAAAAAAACTACTCATAAATTAAGGTTTACCTAATCGATTTATATGAAGTTTTGTATATGTGCTATTAAAGCAAGAACAATTTATATGAAGTTGTGAAGTAGCCTTTTAGGGGAGATAGCTCAGGGGGCATCTGCCTGGTGGACTCAACTTCCTGAGTCTGATCCCCAGTACCAAATAAATAAATAAGTAAATATATAAATAAATAAACTAGCCCTTTGAGTATTACAATTAATGATTTTTGGACTGCTTTCTATTCCTATTATGTTTCAATCTCATCTGGTAAAGATAAAGATACTTTGCTAAATTGTTGGTAAGAATAATATAATAGGATTTAGAAAAATAAACTTGAAAATCCATAATGCTGTAAAACATAGACCATCATTGTCTGCTCAGGTGCATTGTTTGGTCATGAATTGAGAAGGACTTGTTATTGCAAGTATACCATCATTCCACTGAAGACAAAGTGTCACAGGGATGGGAAACAAGAGAAAGATTCCTGCTAGAGTTAGCATTACACAGATCCGGCTCCAGAAGGCTGAGTAGGATACCTTGAACAACTTTGTCTAAATAACTAGCTTAGGCAAAATATCATCACTGGCTTCTCCTCTTTTATTCATGACCAAGAATTCCACTAGCTACATTTTCTAAGGTCCCTCTGCATTTACAGATCCTATTATTAGAAAAGTTCATGCTGAATTTTGCCTTTATGTTTGGTGATTCTGTTTCTATTCATTGTGGACAAGACACTCCCCTGACTGAGGTAGATTCCATTGCAAGATGTGAAGCTGCCTTTCTGATTAAGTTGTGAATTTTCCTTTATGACTAGATCCTTAGATTAAGATTCTCCACCCGCAGCACTGGTTCGAAATATACATATGTAGATACATTACTGGTTATCCATTGAAAGTACATTAGCAAAAGAGTCACTTTGGATGGTTTATTCTTTGAGCCCAGTTGGAGAGATTACATTTTCTCCCTCTAAGTTTTGGGAGCTTTGGGGGTTTAGAGAATATTGTAATTTAAAAACATAATATTCATGACCTATACTTTTTGCATCCACATTATTTGATAGGCACAGCCCCACAGTTGAATAGACTTGGTGAGATGACTACCTCAGGTGACAGCAAAGAGGACTTCAAGTCCCTTGGCTTGGGGCTCAGTAGGGCTCACTGATTTCATTATCCATCTCGGTGTGTTTATGAGAGTGCAAGAGACTGAGAGGGAGGGAGCAAGGGGGACAAAAATGTCATGTAATTTATAACCAATACTTTTTAAAAAAACATATATACACTAATCATTTTAGATTTCAACATTTCATCTTGGGGCTAAAATGGTTTTCAATATGAACAGGACTTTCAATATTTCATTGTTTATAGGTTTATATCATTAGTATTTAGCCTCATGTTCCTTTTACCCCTTTTGTGTTGTCTTTTCTCGTGTTTGCTATTTTGTAAACTGTTCTTATTTTGTAACAGAATTTATCTCCTTCCAAATAAATGAGTGAAAGCTTTATTTGATGCATTTTCTGATGGTGAGGATGCTGCTGCTGGCTGTAAAAGCCCTAGCGCAGATACCGAATCCTTAACATGTCGTTAAGTGTTAGCCTTCAGTGAGCACACCAACTTCAGACACAGAAAAGTCCCCAGAAATTGTGTGACTATGCGAGACTAGTCACTTAATGGTGACAGAGTGACACCATTATGTGACGCTAGGACTTCTGATTCCAGTTCTCAGAGTCCATCTGTTCATCTGGGCTTTTAGTAGAATCATACAGAATTAGTGACTTAATACTGATCTTACTTTGATATTGCTTTTCTTTCTTTCCAGTTTATTTTCTAAGCAACATGTTCTCTCTAACATGTCAAGAGTCAAAGTCAACCCAAAAACTCATCTTTGTTGTCATCAATGCACACCTCTAGGCGGCAGGAAAGAGTCCTTTTTCTTCTGAGTCCAACTGTCCTGTCTTCAGCTGGAATTCTGAGGCAGCAGACTAGACAGTTTACACATCTGATATTTTACTTATGGAGTTATTAACCTTTTCTTCTTCCCCTGGGCTTGTTCAAGTCTCATCATTTTCGTAATTGTTATTCCAGAATCATTGGACTATGGAAAGAAAGAATAAAAATACACACACCGAATCTTTGAAGAATTCTGTATTAAGTTTCCGCATGTTTTTCCCTTTAAGCTTTATTTTTCTAAATTCCAAGTCTTAAAGATTGAGCTATCCACTTTTTGGTAGACCTGAAGCATTTACCACAGTTTAGAATATACGTGAAAGTGTGTAAATTCTTACCTCTTGTGAAGAGTTGTATTTAATGTTTACCAAATTTATTAATAAATCTTTTTTTAAATAAATCTTTTAAGTACTTGAATTGTACAAATTGCATTGGAAATAGATTGTAGAGTTTAGATAGACAAAAAAGGCTTTCTTTACCCCTAATATAACTTTTTAAATGTAGTTAATCATTAATCATTTCATTTTTGTATCTTTACAAACTGTCCCTTGATGTCGCTTGGGGTTTTGAAAACAATAAATTTAAATGATTAAATGATCTTTATATTACCTTGTTTTTTATGATCTAATTTAATTCATCCAGAATGATTTACCATTTGTTAAAAACCAAACAACTAATCAAATTCTGTAGCTACCTTGGGATTTCAAACTCATTTAATCTTTTTTTTTTTACCAACAATTTTACATTTGAATTAGAATCTATTACAGCATGGGGCAAAGTGCTCCAAATCTCAGATTTTGACTGTGCTGACTGAATCCACTTCATGGTTCTTGCCTGTCTCAAGCAAGCGAGAATCTGGGGCCTCCATGTAGTGACGTTCACCTGAGCATCAGATCTTGCTCAGTAGACTGCTGATGTGAGTATAAAGCACAGACGAGGAAAATCTGCACTGACCCTGCAGTCTTTTCAGAAAAGATCAAAATAGCAGTATCCATATCCATGACAGTGACTTTAGGTTTCTACATATTGGTCACATGTTTAATTGTTTACCTTCTATAGCGCGTTGATCTCTCATTGGACTGTCTCAGGTTGGCCTCCTGAGAAATGTAGCTTTTTTTTCATCCTTTGCCTCCCCACTAAAATTTTGAACATATACAAAGTACCAAAGTAAAATTTTTTTCTCAACTATTTGTAGTGTTTTTCCTAAATGATCACTTGTAAATATTAGAAGATAGTTTGGATTACATTTCTGGCAAGACACAAGACAGACCACACAAGAAATAAAAGTGCTACTGTCACAGAAAATAGGAAGTGCGCTGTTTGGCAGTATGGAAGGCAGGGATTGTGTTCCTCTGGCTCACAGCAATTGTCACGTGCCATTAGGCTGACTGTAAGCTATCCCTTGATGAATTCTTTGCGGACAATGAGCTACAGAGTCTGAGGTGTCTTTTTGCTTTTATAGAGCAAAGCAGGACTTTGGTGCTTCAGTGGAAGTGGCGGAGTGCATAATGGGGTGTAGGTAAGGTTACCGAGCAACAGCATCTCACTTTCAGGAAAATAGTGGGCGAGATTGTGTCTTGAGAAGAAAGACATTTTAGAGGTAACCATTTTAAGATTTCAATTAGCTATTTAAATGCACGAATCATGTGCTAGTATTATTACTTGAATGTATTATTACTTGAAGTTTATTTCTGAAGCTAGCTGGCCTAAGGAAATCCTAACCAACTACAGAGAGATGTTTTATTTGACGAGAAGTGAAAATAATGTTAGAAAATTTAAACAAAGCTGTTTTAGGAGTATTTACACAAGACTATGGGAAAACCTTAAAATTTAAAGGAATGCTGTCATTATTAGCTCAGTGAGAATAAACAATGCTAACATTTTTATTCCTATGCTGACAATTTAGTAATGTGATAAGGTGTATTAATAACAGCTCATATTTGACTGCTTCACCCTAGATATTACATGCATAATATGTTCAAAGAAAGTTATGCTTTTCCTCCAAATTACTCAAAGAACAATTGCATTAGCAATGAAATTATGCCCTTCGCTTGTAGGTTTATATCATGTTTTACATATTTACTCAATTTCCCAACCACGTCTTCTCATATTTGGAGTTGGTCCCAACTTAGATTTTTAGTTTTTAAAGAGAATACAAAATAGTATTAAAACAGAAAAAATTGCGAGTCCTGCAGAATTTGACTTGACATGGTAATGTGTATCGCAGAGTATTTGTTGTAGTGCGCAGTGTTTTCTTCCAGGTAGTTATTCATAGTCCCCGATAGATGCATGCAAAATTGGAAGATGAACGAATAAAAAAGAAATGTATAAGAAATTAATAAGAGAAAAAGTACAAGAAATAGGAAAAATGAGACAAAACAAATTAAGCCCCATCTGCTCCTTTCCATAGACCAGCAGAAATGCACTGTACAGTTGTCCAACCATCCTGCTTACACACATAGACACATCTCTTTCCCCCACTCCCTCTCTCCATCTCAGTGACTCTTCCCTTTTGAACACACTCTTAAGTGAAATAAATCTGACCCGCATGTGCAGACATTGTTTTCTCTCCTTCGTCTGAGAACCAGAAAGGGAATGAACTTATTCAAAGAATTTTAGATTTTTCTAAATGCCATTTTTTTATTTTTCAAAAGTAATCTTTAAAATAAAATAACTTATTATAAGTGAGTTAGAGTTGAGATTTATTAGGAGTACTATTCCCAGCACCACCATAAAATGTGTAAATATTGAAACAGATCAAAACCTCAGGGTACCATATAGTCTTACTTCTTCTCTGTTTCAATTTTTATTGCCATTCATTCAAAGGCATTTGATTATTTCAGGTATATTCTCTATTTATAGTCTATGTGGAATCTTTCCTGTTATTTAACAGTATCACTGTATAATTTTAGCTACTTCAGTGCTACTTCTGCTGTTCAGAGCCAACTACATATTCAAACATCTTTTCTATGCCAGGGATTTGGGCTAGTCATAAGGTGACCAGCTAGTGAAATGACTAATTTTGTTATAGGTGTAAAAAATTTAAATGCTATTACCTAAAAAATGCTAAACTCAATATGTAAAACTGAAAATGTTGAAAGACACAAGGCAGATTTGATAGTAGAGAACAAAACAAAAACACAAAACAAAACAACACACATACTGTGCCAATACTTGTTGGAAGGTATGTGTAATTTTTGGTTATTAGTATGGATTCTTAATTACTCTATTTTGTCAAAATGTGTCAGCATGGGCAGAATAGTGGTCTTAAAGTAAGAAGACCAAGATACAAATTCAACTCTGATAAAAGTCCAGCTGCACAATTTTGGTAGAGGTGGGTTTCTTCTCCAGCTCTGCTTTCTGTGACTATCAAAGAGAACTGTGCCACTTCCTCTGAACACGTTCCTTCCCCATCTCTTGATGAATCCTTTAGTCTTGGGGGCACCACTGTTTGGCCACCTCTGAAAAGCCAAAGTGTCGTATTTAATCTTTCAGGCAATAACCATAACAGTAAAGAGACCCTAAACTTACTACAAGTTATACCATTACTGCAAAAGATAGTATCTAGCCCTAAAATTATGGGTAAATTGATGGTTTCAAGACTGAACCCAAACAGAAAATTAAAGTGGACACTAAAATCTTAATTAACCCCTTTTTGTTGTGTTTGAATGAATGCAACTTCTTGCCTTAGCAGCTGGTCTTTTTGAAATGTACTGTTCAACAGGAGCTAAATGCTTGCTGTTTGACTTTCTATTGACCTTTGCTTATTGCCTCTTCCTACCAAGTGCTTGGCAAAAGCAAGATGCTCTGTGTGAATAAAGTAAACACTGTTTAATAATTAATGACCTGAACTTTTGTAAAAATGCTCATGGACCCAACTCAGGACTGTCATGGTGGCAAGATTTTAACCAGAGAAGTCAGTATGAAAAGCAACTGTGTTTTGTTTCCAAAACAGGTATTACAAGTGGATAAATAATGTGCAGTGCTCTGAGCCCCAAGGTACGCGGTGGACCTGGCCTGTCCGATATGCATCAGTATAGCCAGTGGCTGGCCAGCAGACATGAAGCTAATTTGCTGCCGATGAAAGAAGACCTGGCCTTGTGGTTAACCAATCTATTAGGTAAGGTTATAAGATACATTTTGGGAGCAGAGATAACAGTATTTGTGGGTTTTTTCCCCTCTGCCAGTGTCCTTCACCAAAGCATGTGCTAGCACCTTGGAAAGAAAGACTTTCATTATTTGCTTTTTTTTTTTTTTTTTCATCTGGGAAGCCTGAAGAATGTGGAAAATTGAAATGAATTTCCCCTATGTCTCACATTCTCTGTGCTTCATAAATCCAAGCTCATGCCCTGAAGTGTGAAGCTGCGTGATCAAATCATTGCTTTTCATTTATGTGCTGGTCTGATTTATTTTTGTCTTTTATGCAACTGACCAATATACCCTATTCTTTCAACATTATTCATGGGGCAGAGTCTGAAAAGTAGCTTCTAAAGCTGGATTTCTTCGCCCTACTTTTATAGCACACCTAGTAAAACTGCTGAGTACCCAAACTTAGGAACAAAAACATCTGTCCTTTGTCAAAAGAGGCTGACTAGACTCATAGAGCTTTAAATTAAATTTTACTCTTTGATTTATTTTTGTTTTTATGTACTTACCTGAAAGTATTGTTTTTGAGGAAAATGGTGTTGTCTCCTGCTAAATCTGGCTGTCCTTTTGCACCTGGCATTTCTACAGGATAAAATGTCAGCTATGTGCAAAATAGATTTATACATTTAAAGGATTGTTATGCATATATGTGTGCATCAACACTATTTCAATTCCTTGATTTCTTTCAAAGAGTGAATAATTGATTTATTTTATAAGTGAATAAAGTTGGTTTACAATGTGAGGAAAGGACTGTTGTGGGGTTAATAAAATACGTTATGTGAATGTTGACTGAAGAAGCCGAATGGTACTTCACATTTACAGAGGAGATTTCCGGAACATTGTTTTATTATTCAAAGAATCTTCCAAGGTTAGTGTTTCTCTCTTTATTTTCTAGCTGATGAAATGAGCAGCAGGGTGAGAGGCACCATATCCATCTGAAACTTTGGCAAAGTTAAGCAAAGTTTAAGCACCTTTTAGTCAGATTTTCCTGCTCACAGTCTGTGAGATTTTATAAAGCTTTTTTTTTTTTATTATTAGCTTCTGTTTTTACTCTTTATTCTTGAGTTACATGGTCAGTTTTTTCTATGTGTACCCTACTTGGGCAGCTTTGTAATTTACTCAAGGAATAAAATGTGAGTATGCAAACTGTATTTTTCACAAATGTCTTCTGCCAAAGGGTATTGAGTCAGAAAGGAGCCCCACCAAGATTTCTTTACCCTGCTGTGTAGCTGTCTCTACCAGGAGGAAAGGTTTCTCTCTTGTTAGCAAATTTTTTATGCAAACAAAGTTTTTATCTCCTACAAATAGAAAAAGTTATTCTAGCTTAATTGTGCATTTTCTCTTTCTTTTGTCTTTTCTAGGTACCCCTAATGATTGTTATGTTAGCAATTTTTTAAATATTCAGCCTATTAAAATAGGCAGGTGCTTATGTCACTGGGCTATATCCTGGGCCCCCTTTATTTCTACTTTTTCCCCCAACCTTCTCCATTGTCCTTATTGCCAGATCCTAGAGGGATCAAAGATACAGATATGAAAAATAGGAATCTTCAGGAAATCAAGCTAGGTAGTAAATGATTGAAATATGTAGAGTATTTGGAACAATCTCATGTAGGAAACACTAAGTATTTGCTACTTCATTTGCATAGGTCAGTTAAACTGTTATTCAAATATTTGAGTATGAAAGAGCACGTTACTCATTGAAAAAAAATTGACTATGGAATAAGAATGTGCAATTCAAATCTTCCAACCTTTGCTGTTTAATTCTGGGAAAGTGTCTTGTTGAACTGTGCCTCAGATTTCTAATCTGTAAAATTAGTGCCACAGCAAGTTTAAAGATTTGTTGGTGGCTTAAAATGACGTCATCAGCTTTAGCACATGGTCTGGCGCAGAACAACCTTTGAGGCTGTGTTCAGGACACATTCTGATAGGTGTTGGAGGAGAGTGGTATGATTAAACATAGACACAGCACCGAGTTTGCAAAGCTCAGAGTGGTTAGCAAAGACATACACTGAGCGAGTCATTTAACATGTCACTTATCACAACCCAAAATATCTAGATTTCCATTAGAATGTGAAATGGCTGGGGGAAGAGCAAGGCAGAAGGCACGGGGAAGTCTTCTCTAAGGCACTTGTATTTAAAAGGAAACTGAAGGAAGATGAACAGTTACCCAGGCAAGGCCTGAGATAAGTGTATTTGCGGAGTGGAGTGTATGGGTTAAGGTAGGAAGGGTTTCCCACTTCAGAACTAAATAAAGCTAGTGTCAACCTCATGGGAAGAGGGAGAAAGTTTCGAGAGTTTTACTGGGGGCTTGTCATACATGGCTTGGAAGAGCATAAGGAGGAGCTTGTTATTCACAGTGTGATAAGGAGAAGCCATCAGGATGTTCTGGGGCAGAGGAGCATGTGATTAAAAATTAAAGGATAGCCTAATTACACAGGTGTGCTCCAGTGTCCCATGATTGGTCATTGCAAGCATTTTATTTAGCCAATGTGATCATTTACCAAGCAGTGTGATCAATGTGAGCAGCCTAACACAGCCCCAAAGAATAGAGGCAGTGTGTGTAATGGAAAGATCTTGGATTAAGGTCAGGAGAGCTGGCTCTTCACTGGACGTCAGGAGACCTGGCTCTTCTCTGGGCATCAGGAGACCTGGCTGCTGATCCTGCTCTACTGCTGGGCAGGAAACTTGCCCAGAGTCACTCAGCTATCTGTTTTGGGCTTTGGTGTCCTCAACAATAAAATGAAGGGGCTGGAGAACATGACCTCTTATACCCTTTTTGACTCAAGACATCTAAGTTTCCAAGAAATCCATCTCTTGAGACTTAGTTAAGGGCAGCTGAGGTCATCAGTCTACCTCAGTGAAGAAAAGAAGATTTACTTAAATAAGAGGAAGATTGGATGTAAAAATATTAATAGTTGAAAAATAATTTTTAAAAATAGCTGTTGTTATGGTTAGTGTCCAATTGTCTCCTGAAGCCTCACGCAGATATGGGCAGGCTTGTAGAGTTTGTGATTAATTCATGATCTAAAGCTGGCATTATGGGTGCAAGTCCTACACCCACCCTGGGACAGATCATCTGCATACAAATGGAAGGAGGGAAGAGAGGCTTGCAGGCAGCTGCCGTAGCTGCTCCTCCCTTTGCTCTTTGCTATTTTCTGCTGCCAAGAACAGCTGCCCTCTGCCATGTGCTGCTCTGCCTTGGAGCCAGTGAATATGGATTAAAACCTCCACGAACTGTGAGCTAAATAGACCTTTCCTTCCTTAATTTTTGTTGTGGGGTATTTTGTATCGGCAATGAGAAGAAAGTAGCAGAGACAGCTGTGAAGTTTTTCTTGAAAGGAATTCTGAAAGAATCTCTAGTAAAGCATTGCCTCTGAATTGACTTAGAATCATAAGAAGTAAACGGAGCATGAATGGCTCTGAGAGAATATGGAGAGGAGTCCAGTGACTTGAGATCATTTAAAATGGCAAACACATTGGCAAGTAGAAAAATAGAATTATATTCTAGAGGAGCATTACAATAGAAAAGAGTAAAACATATATGGCTGTATTAAAAGGAATTTTTTTCTTTCATATGATAGGTACAAAAAGTATTCTCATATTTTGAAAATGGAACAATTAAGGCAAAAGTTAAAATTCTTTATCCCCATTTTGTTACATCAGAAATGTTTGTGGGTTTTTTCTATTTGTGGGTTTGCAAAGGTTATTTTTTATCTAATTGAAAGTGAGGGGCCAGCTAGATAGCTCAGGGCACTAAATGCCTGCTTAGGCAAGCACAGGGACTGAGGTTCAATCCCTGGCACCACAGGCTGTGCCAGTCCAGTCCCCAGGGTGGGCTGAGCCAACCACAGAGTTTGGGCCTAGTGACACACACTGTAATCCCAGCCCTGGAGAAGCTGAGAACAGGAGGATCACTATGAGTCTGAGCTGCACAGTAAGACTCTGTGACAACTAAATACATTAGGGAGGGAGAGAGGGAGGGAGGGAGGGAGGGAGGGAGAGAGAGAGATCTTGAGGGTAGTTTAAAGTTGGTCTCTTCTCAATATAAATTATACTAGGGGCTGGTGAGATGGCTCAGTGGTCTAAAGCACCTACTTAGAACAAGCTTAGCAA
>NDGN011395747.1:0-15755 GCA_002564285.1 Tympanoctomys barrerae
ACTCAGGACCCTGTGCTTGCCAGGCAAGTGCTTATTCTACTGAGCTATCTCCCTGGCCCCAACAATCCTACTACTGAAGGAAACAAAAGCAGTCTGTTGAAGACACATAAGCATCATGGTCACTGCACCATTAGTTATTTTATGCAGTGTCAGTTATTCCACTTAACCTGATGCTTCCTAGATACATGTAAGTTGTAGCTATTTGCTGTGCTACTTGTGGAAGTTCCTTCTTTTGAAAGATTAAAAAGTAATTCATTGCATAAATATAGTTTCTGTGCACATTTATCCAGGAACAAACATTTACATTGATTCCTTGTTTTGGTTACTGTGACTAAAATATAACTAGTTTTCCAAATGACCAGCACACGCAGGTATGACATCAAGCATGGGTAACAGGCCTCTTTTAAAGTGTACAGGGAAAAGATGAATTTTAATATAGCTGAGTAAGACACATCAAGTTGAAAGCAATCTTGAAAAACACTATCATTTCTCAGGTTTGTTGTATTAAAGGTGTAGGATTAAAGAATATTATAACTGCCTGGAAGGTACCTTAAAATACATCTTCATAATCCCAGCACTTGGGAGACTGTAAACAGGGGGACCACTACGCGTCTGATCTATGCAGTGAGACCCTGGAGACCCTGGAGACCCTGTCCTAAATTCAAAAGAATACATTTTCCTTTTTTAACAATGCATCTATGCGAGACAAGGTTTCCTTCATATAATGAGCATATTATCATTTTAAAATAAATTAATATTTAGTTAAAACATTATGTTTTAATGTGTTTAATGTGGAAATACGTTTATAATAATATAATAAATATCATAAGAAAACTAACCTGCCAGTCTACAGCAATGAGCACAGGCCAATTCTACCTTTTTCTACTTTCTAATATTATCTAGATACATGTATTTTCAGAAAATATATAACTAAAACAATATTTCTCTTTGATAAGTATTTAGATTTTCTTAAAAATCTGATTTCTAGCCCTCAAAGTCTATCAAAAAAAAAAAACAGCAAGAATGGGTAGCTTAGATATGGTGTCCACCAACATTTTTGTATGTATGTTTTCTACTCTGATCTTTCTTTCAACAATCATGGAGATTACTATGATTGCTGATGCATCCAGTCAAGCAGAACACCCAATATCGACTTTTCATTGCACTCCAGAAAGAGATAAATTTCTCTAAATGGGTGCAGGGTTTGTTTTTTCACTACCTAACACAAACCAAAATTAAATTAAGTTCACATAATGAACATTCCTGCTATTCTCCAACCAGCATCAAGACTGCTAAAAACATGTGCTCTGAATGTAATGTGTCATGGCAGACATGACACAGACCCATCTGTGGGAACAGAATTTCTGTCTGACTACCTTAGAGTAACTAAACAGTTGTCCCTCAACAGTACTTAAGTATATGATGAAAAGTTGTGCAATATCTTTCACAATTCAGTCACGTTGACACGTCTTTCTAAACAATAGCTAGATTTCTAAATTCAGATACATAACTAACCTTTTGTCAAAACTTACAATTTGGACTAATTGATTATAAATTTAGAGCAATGGCTTGGAAATGTCAATAAGGTAATAAAGCCAATTAATCTTTCCAATAATAATTAAAATCCATATGCAAGGAATCTATGAGGGAGAATCTTAACAAGCTTAATACAAAATTATAACCTTGGAAATTACATTACTCTCACGACCCCACAGTTTATTGTTCTGGATAGTTATTGTTTTTGTTGTTGCTGTTGCTGGTGATTTTTTAGTGACTTTTCTGATATAGTTTTCTGAAGACTGTATGCTTTAGTATGTGTGCTGAATTTACCACCAAGTAGACTCATAAATAAGACAAATATAAAAACATAACAGAAAATATGTTTATAATAATATAATAAGTGTTATTTGTAAATTATTATTTGTACTATTACAATAATAATAATTATTATTATTACAAATTATTATTTGTAAATATTATTTACAAATATTTGTAAGACAAATATTTCCTTTTAGCCAATGTCTCTCAGCATTTGCCAAGGGTGTGTGCGTGTGTGCATGTGCGTGTGCCCGTGTGTGTGTGCGCACACGCGTTGGTGTGTATTTAATAAATGAGCAGGGAATTTAAAACTCTGCCTTAGTCTTCACTTCCTCTTCTCCAGAGCTTCAAGGTCCACCAACACAGAGAGCAGGGCCTTCTCAATTCTTTTCTTGTATTTTGCACAGATCAACACATCCCCCTAAACTAGCTCCTGACAAAAGCTTTGTTTTTATATAAAGATGCTGAAATGTCTGCAATACTAATTCCTAGTAAATGATACAAAACTCAATTTATTATGGATTTGTTCTTTTCCATTAGCTCATATCTCACCGCCTGCATCTGAATGAATCATGATCCTGTCTTCATGTGAACAAATATCTCTCTGCAATTTTTATAGATGACTTAGCCATACAGAATTTAATCCAAACATTAAAAGTCAAAAATGACAAAGGTTACCTATTTCAATAAAACTATTAAAGATGATAGTGTCAAAAATACCAAAGTGCTTCTCTGTTCATGTTAAAAATCTAAACAGCGGTATGCAAAACTGCCAAGATGCCCACCTCCTGCCGCACTCTGCTCCCTACATGGCTACACTCAAATCCAGCACAGAGCCATTTTAAGAAGGGCTTATCCAATCAAAACCTGAGACTCTGAGCCTTGAGAAGGGCTTGTCCAATCAAAACTCTGAGACTCTGAGTAATAATCATTTCCAGTGGTTCCTTCTTACTTAAGAGACCATGCTATGGATGTTCCTTATGAGGACCAGAAAAAAGTACAGCACTGCACCAAACGCATCTAATTCTTTCAATAACAGCTATCAAAGACTAACATATTTTTAACATCTGTTAGACATCTTTTTTTCTCAAATATAGCAAGGTAAGGCCAATCTTACCAAATGTAAAGGTAATGCTTGAAACTCAGTATGTTTGAATCGATTCATATATTTTAAAAGTTCTAACAAAACTGCCTATAAGAATCTGAGTTCAAAATGAGTTATTACATTGCACTTTATGTGTACAAAAATTAATGTGTGGGGCTTTTTTGTTTTAATTTAGGGAAGGGTCTACTGGGTGTACAGGATCGGACTCATAGTGATTCTCCTGTTTACAACTTCGCAAATTCTGGGATTACAGGCCTGTGCTACATGCTACCATGCCCAGTCTCAATTGTCATCTCAGGGCACCCCAGGGGCAGAGCCAGCAGGACAGGGCCAGCACCGCAGGCCTGGGGATCAAACACCAGGCCCCTGCACTTGCTCACAGGTGCTTTAATCTGCTGAGCTATTTGGCTGCCTCTTGAGCTTTTTTTATAGAAGCTTTTAGTTAATAAATAATACCTTGCTTAAAATTAGCTAAGTGATGTTCACCATTGAATACCATAAGTCTGAAGAGATTTTAGTAAACATGACAACTGGTTTAATTTTGAAATAAATAAGCTGACTCACTGGATAATATATAGCTCTTAAGTGATAAAAAAATATATAGCTCTTATTAAAAGGTGAAAACAATATTATATTTTTAACTGTAGGAAAGGTAAAAGTTCATTAACAAAATTTAAAATACAAAATAAAGCACAAAACAGCCAAGCAGGGTAAAATTAGATTCTGATGCTAACAACCATCAAGTTATGTTAAATGTAATATGCATTTAATTAGACCACTAAATGTGTAGTATAACGCACATCAGGTGAAATGCAGGAGTGTTTCTATAAGCATGTAACTTTTCTACTTCTGTACTCCCCTAGATTTAAATATGTGACCTTTGAGTTGGTTTAATTTAGGCTTTTGCAGTTAATTGCTTTATTTTGGTTTTATTTTTAAAAGAAAAGAATAAAGTCACTAACAGTATTTAGTACTTTTCATGTTGGTTTTAAAAATATCACCTTAGTAAAAGGAATACATTGGAGAATGTGTTGAAATTTTTGCAAGGGCCAACGTTGTTGGCTGGAGCTAGCATTTTTTGGCAGATTCTATTAATAAACACTATGTTGACAGAGAAAATTTTTATTTAATTATTTAATTCTTAGGACAAGTAGCCACAATCCACACATGAAATTCTTAAAGTGTCCTCACTCATTTACTTCAGCAATAAAACAAAAAACTAAGGGAATATACCTTTGACACCAGTGAGTCCGCTCTACAGAACTTGTAAACACCAGTAGGAAATGATAAGAAAATTGATGCTGATGTCTATGGAAATAGCATGCCCCATAAAACTCTAGCTGTCCAGGCTTGTTTTCTGCACAAACCTCTTCTACTGGGCTTTCTACTGCATCTTTTTTGTTTGTTTGTTTTTATTAATTTTATTGAGAAACAAATAGCAATGAGACAGTTTCAGAATTGATTAGTAGGACAGTTTCAGTACTTAATATGTTGCATATTGTTGTCTTCGTAGTGGTTATTCATAGTATAAGATGCAGACATGATATCTTGTCCATCTCTACTGCATCTTAAATCTGCAAATGCACCTCACTTTGGAATAAGAATAAAGACAAGAGCCCCCCAGTTACTTTCATGGAGGTACACCCTCATCATTTCCAGACTCCTATGATTATCTTGGGATGGACTGGGATATATTCCTTGTGATTCACAACCATCTTGTCTCAGTTACTCTTCTCTCATTGCTGGGACAAATGCCTGACACCGGGAAGGTTTATTTAGCTCACAGCTACTGGAGGTTTTAGTCCATACGTGGCTGGATCCAAGGCAGACTGGCACATGGCAGAGAGCATCAGTTCATGGCAGTGGAACAGCAACAATGGCAACATACAACCATGGCCACTCAGAGAGCAATGGCTACAGAGAGAGTCTGTCTCTCTGTCTCTCTTATACTGCATTCAGGCTCTTTTCTCCAGCCTGGGGGAAGTACATACACCCATAATCCCAGAAGTACCAAGATCCATAATCCCAACAGGACTAAAACCAATAATCCCAGTGGATCATGAGTTAATGTCAAACTCTAGAAGTCCCCATGACTGCATGAGGCTTTGGGGGGGGGGGCGGGGACAACTAGACACAAACCATTACACATCTATTCCTGAATAAGTGGGAGAAAGTTTGCAGTACTGGCTTCAGAGAAGCTGAGAATGGCTATTGAGATGTATCTTAAGTCAAAAATAACCATAACACTAACATGACCACTTATGTTTTAGGTGGGTTCAGTCGATACAGTATGCTGTTAACTTCTCCGTACACAGCTTAAATATGCTCCTCTGCCTTCCCAAGTATGAACTTGATCATCACACCAGAGTCAACTTCCACAGGGAGGCAGATAACATAGCAAATCAGCCTTCTTTTACATTCATGGTCTTCAAGAACAAATGGTCTGGTCACTCATTTCCTCCTAGTTATTTACTTGTATGCTTGAACAGTATGCAGCACTTGGAAAGCATATCTCAATCCTAGTTTTACCACTTACTAGCCTCATCACTTTGCACAAATTATCAATTTCTTATAAACCTGTTTCTATAATGTCAAAAATGGAGACAAAAAGAGTTGTAGGACTGTCATGCTAACTAAATGAAATGCTGGCTGTTTTTTATTTCAAATCTTTAAAAGCAGTGCTTGGAATAAAATAAACATCAATAAATGCCAGCTTTCTCAACAGAACTGCTATAAATACCTAGAAGCACTGTCAAGAAACACCTTCGATTAGCAAGGCTTCTATAGGGGTGAAAAGGTAGCCCTTAGGAACTAATTAAGGACACAGGCGGCTACACAAGATTTAAAATAGAATTCATCATTCATTTTTCTTTGAATTATTTAGTGATCACCTTTTCTGTACATGTACCAAAATAAATTTGATGCAGAAAAGAAAACAATGAAGAGTTCTCCAAAAGGCTTCTTACAATGGGAATATAAGACAAATAAACAGGAGTATGATATGGTAGAAAACCGTAGGCAATGCCAACTGAATAGAAGGTATGCAGAATGGGAGTACACATCTGCTAAGGAGGATTAGTACATTATAAAGTGTACTTTAAAATTCTGAATACATTCCTTTGATCCCACTCTCTTCATCAAGTAGAAGTGGGCTCCAAAGGTGGCCTCACAGGTTAATATTAAATTCTTTAGTCAGTCAGTATTGAGGATCAATTCTATGCTAAACACGTCACTCTAAACCTTGCCCCACACTCAAGATAAAAATGGCTTGCTGCCGTACGTCAGTAACATACTGTTTTTGTTTTAGGGGGAAAAAACTGCAATCGTGACTTTTTTATTTTGGCAAAATTCCTACCATACTTAATTACCTCCTGAGGAAAACTGCAGGATTCTCCTACTTTTACAGCAACTAAAAACAGCACTTGCTCTAGGAGATGTGATTCAGAATTATTACGCTGTCTGAAAATCTCAAGTTGAATAGAGAAGCCTACTGATTTATAAGACATTTTTTGCACTTTATTAATGACTTACCTTTTTTTCAAGAAGCCATATTTTGTCCTCACACTGAATGTAATCATTATGTACTGCAAACACATACTAATGGAAATCTTTTTAAATTAAAAAAACAAAAAAGTGTGAACTAGATACAGAATCACAAAGACCCTGAGTTCAGTTCCTAACTTTGCAACATATTAGCTGTATACTCTACATCAAGTTATTGCTCTGACCTCATTTTCTCATCTGATTGAAAAAAACTTACTATTGAATAGGACTAATAACACAGCATTTGGCTTATGCCTTATGGTTATTTCATTCTATAAAATTGTTTCATCTCTCAAGTATTTAGCACAGTTCTTTGTATATAAAGATAGTAGTTAAACATTTAATATCATTCCCCCATATATGGATAAGAACAAAACTGTCAGACCTACCAATAACCAGTAAAAGAATAAAACAGGAGCGACTACAAAAATAAGATGAATGCTTAAATTTTAAAAATGTATTATAGTAAAACACACACTGTCGTTAATTTCCCTGAAAATACTCCCCGCACCCCTCACTCCAAACATACTTACTCTATCATTCCCACTGCTTTCTGAAGCAATTCTGAAAGTCCTCTTTGGTGAGCATCTATACAAGGCACGATTTTTAAAAATACAGTAAATGCTGCTTCCACATGCCATCTGATGGAAAGTCAAGTCATGAAAACATTGCAGTGCATCCTCATCCACCTCACTCACTGGATCTGGAGCCCTACAATTTCCGGCTCCACCTCTAAGTCAAAAATGACCATGAAAGGTAAATTTTTTCTAATCGAGGACATACAGGAAGGTGTGACAGTGCAACTAAAGACCATCACAGAAGAAGACCTCTAGAACTGCACAGAAAGTCACAAGAACAATGGGATGTATTCAAGGAGAGGGAGATTAATGGCCTTGTGTCTTTTACTCTAATAAAGGCTGTGTTTTTTTATTGAAACACATAGTATTTTTCAGTCACATCTGATACTTCATGTAATGTGCCACAGCACTGACAATTCCATCGCTACATAATGTTTATCGAAAACTCAGTTAAGAGAAATAATATTAACGAAGGCTCACCTAAACATCCATTATGTTACCTAAGGTTCTTTAAATGAGTCATTCTCAATAGTTTCCTGAAGACTGTGACTCACTAGGTCTGAGAAGGGGGTTGAGCCTCTGCAGCCACAATGAGCTCCCTATGCAATACCGAAGCTGCTGGCTAGCATGCCAGAGTCTGACTGGCCCACTTTTAAATCCATTCCCTTCCTTTCACTTGTGCTTGCTATACATTTTTTGGCTCCTGTGAAAGTTTTTCCCTGAATGCTTCTTAGGCATTAAGCAATTAGCCAAAAGCATTATACAAATGTACTTTTAAGAGTCCTAAGACAGGCTTGTCCTATTTACTTGGAAGGATGTTTTTGAAGCCATTCATTATTCATTACACTCTATGAGGCTTTTCTCAGAGGATTCACAGAAAAGATATTTCCCAAGACTTGGTATTAGGAAGAAATGTGTTCCTTCTGAGAATCTGGCTTGTTTTTGTACTATAGATAGTGTTATTCTTATAAGCCTATTGTCTTTACCACTTTTCAGTGGCTGCTCGAAAACTCAGATCCACACATACGAATCACTTACACAGTTACAACATCCTAGTGTCTGAATTTTATGTATAACCCCCTCTCCATTCATTCAATTTTTTCTTCACATTTTTGGTTCTTATTTTTTTCCTCTTATTTCCCAACAGCTTAGCTTTTGTATTGTTATTTTTGTATCCTTTAGACAGACATGAAGACTTATTCAAGTAATAGAATAATGGAAATAGAAAGAAAAAAAAGACAAATTTGTTCATCTTTTAAAACGCAGAAGCTGTGTGCATCACTGTTTTTTTAACATTTCTAGCACTATTTGTTATTAAAACTACAAAGCAGGTAAACTTTTTATTTAGTAATAAAATTATTTTTAGAATATTCAGGTTTCCTAAACCATTACTGTCACACTCATTGTAGATGGCAGAGTTATCTTACAAAAATCCCTAGACACCAGTTGGAAAGGTGGGAAAGACTCCTCGCTAATTCACCCAAAGCTTCCTTCCCCACAATGTCCCATCAATCTCATCACTCAGTGTAACAATAAGCCCTTCTAATTATCCTACTCCTCTGATATCAAACTCCAAACTCATACAAAATTTATTTTCATAACATTAATTTGATGTTTCCTAAATGTATACAGGATTAATTATAACATTGTGCTTGACAGTGTGTGTTCCTCTCATCACCCAAACATCACTTTCCATGCACACAGAATTGATATTTCGTTCTTCATATTAAATAATAGTATTATAACCTTTATGTAAGAACCCTACAATAAGCAGAATTCCATAATTTTGGACAAAAATATATCAGTATATCTATGAAAAAATAAAAATGTCCACAACAACCAAATGAATCACTCAAGTTTCTTGAGAAAATAAATTCTAGGCTGGGGAGATAGCTGGCTGGGGAGATAGCTCAATAGAATAAGCGCTTGCCTGGCAAGCACAAGGTCCTTAGTTCAATCCCCAGTACCAAAAAAAAAAGAAAGAAAGAAAGAAAGAAAGAAAAAGAAAAAAGAAAATGAATTCTAAATATACCAGGACAGTGTTATGGTTTGTGTCTAGTTGTCCCCCACAAGGCCTCATGCAGTCATTGGGGCAGCACCTAGAGTTTGTGATTAGTTCCTGATCCAATGCAGGGATTGCGGGTGTGAGTGCTACACCCACCCTGGGGTAGGTAGTCTGCATGCAATATGAGGAAGGGAGAGGGGCTTGCTAGCTGCTGTAACCACTGATCCTCCCTTGACTCTGTCATGTGCCACTCTGCCTTGGAGCCAGCCAAGTATGGACTAAACCTCCACCAATTGTGAGCTACATAAACCTTTCCTTCCTTAATTTTGGGTGTCAGGTATTTTCCCAACAACAAAAAAAAAAGTAACTAAGACAGAAGGCAATTTTTCTGCAGTCAAAGAAGATGATAGAATGATGAGAAATTACTATTTCTTAAAATGTGCTTTCCAATTTCTCCTAACCACAGCACTCCTTTTCATAAACTCACAAAGATTTCATCAAATCACCCCTAAAGTTGTTGGCTTTTAAGCTTATCTAGGGTAAGCTTATGTTCCTGACAACAACTTATGTTTCTAAGGTAAATACTGTCTCAATGTTCTTTTAAGTATCTACCTTTCTAGGCAAATCTGAAGGTTCTTCTATCATCTCATTGTCTTCTCTTTTTTTCATTCCCCTTGTTACAGCACTAAATTTTATTCTTCCTTCCATAATCAATAAAAACGTGTCTCCTACACATCATCACCTTCCTCCACTCTTCAATCTAAAAGAAGCTCCCCATGCCACAGTCACCCCAGGTGCTGTCTGCCTCCTGCTGCTAACAAGATCCTAGCCTGACTACATTTGCTTTGTCTTATATAATCAGATATATGATAACCAGTAAGGTTCCCCTGAAGGCACTTATAGATTGTTTTTTATAATATACTGAAAACATCTAAAAACTCCCTACTTCCTACAATGTGGTCTTCAAATGTCTGTTAAGGGAACACATCATGAACTCCTGGTACATATACATTAACAATTCATTATAAAGCAAAGACAGAGCTGTTCGTTTGATTTACAAAACATGTCACTTTTAATCACACTATCATTTATATGGGTATGCATATATAAAGTATATATTCATAATTGTGCAAAATGTACATTAAATATATAACATGTTTAGTCTGTTCCTGTCAGTCTTGATTATCCACAGCATGGTTTTTCTTTACAGAAGCTGGTAAGAGCTACTCATAATATGCAACTCCACATCAGAGTATTCAACTTAGTACCACTTCCCTTAATAAAGCACATAAATTCATATAAAAGGTATGGAGTACTCTAAATTACAGGATTCAAATTATTTTAAATATGTGATTAAATATACTATAAAATTTCTCCCCAGAATCCTTCTTTTATTTGTTAAAGAACATATGTTCTTCCTCAAAATAACTTGCTATTTCTGAACTATTACTCAGCCACACACTTCCAACACGCAACAAAGGTTACCTCAAATAAACCTTGATTTTACAATAATTCAGAAACTTTCTATGCCACCTTATGCCAACTGAAAATCCATGAGTCACAGGTGAATGACAGAAGAAGTGTTGGAGGAAATGTTTCCGTAACGCCACTATGTGAGATGGTTTCAGAAACTAATATTTTATAGCCTTCCCACACACATAGTTTTGTTTGCTGAAAAGCAAGGATGAAAACAGAAAACAGTTTTATCTCCACTCATCATAGGAAGCAATGGAGTCTAGAGAAGATAAGAGAAAGGCTCAGTGACACACAGTTATCCGTAACACACAAGTACTGGACTTTATACATTATTCCATTTACTCTAAAATAGGTGCACTGACTAACCCACCATTTCCATTTAAACCATCTTTAGTCAGTCATTGCTTCAATCACAAGAACTTCCAAACCTTCAGCTAACTTAACTTGCTATCTCTTCCTTCTTGCTGTTTTTGACCATTCTTTTGTTCATTTGATCCACACACATTGTGTTAAGTTGGAAACTTCTTAAGTTTATTACAAAGCCAGACAATTTCAACTTAATATACCATCTTTAAGCACTGTGTCTGCTACAACAGCGCTCCATGTTTCCAAATCCCACTTCATTTTTCACCAGGGCAAAGAGGGTTAAATTGCATTTCATTAGCTCCCTTACATTCAGCGGACCAGCTGGGCATGGTGGCACACGCCTGTAATCCCATGTAATTCCAACACTTGGGAGGCTGAGGCAGGAGGAGGAGTTTTTTTGATTGTTTGTTTTTTGGCTTTATTTTATTTATTTATTTATTTATTTATTTATTTATTTATTTGCTACTTCAGAGTGCCTTAAGGGCAGGTATGGCGCAGCTTCTGGAGCTGGCAATAAAACCACGGTCCTATGGACCTGACTGCATTTGCCCAAGCAGCACTTCAAACAACTGAGCTATCTGGCAAAGCCCTCAAAGGAGGATTGTTCACTGTGACTTTGGGACCAGACTGGGCTGCAAAATGAACTCAAGGCCTGCTGGGCAGCTTGAACTGCATAGTGAGACCCTGTCTCAAAAGGACAAAAAAAGTGGATCTATGTGATTAAATTATGGCCAACTGGAAGGTGGTGAGAGGTGAGAGCATTGCTGGGTTGACCTTAAAATACATCTTGCAATGCAATTCTCTATTCTCTTCTGCTTGGTGTAGAGGCTGGCTATGGAGGATCCACTGGTGACCCAACAGCCTTCTTTAGCAGCAAAGCTGCTAAGTGAAAGAAGCCAGAATTCCTAAATCGCTCAGTGGAACAACAGATCCCAACATCTGCGCACTGTGCCACTCCAACCTCAAGCTGGCCTATGAGGTAGTGAGAATTAATCCTTTATTGCATTAATCAAGACTTGGGCTTATTAATTATATTCACCTTCCCTAATAAAGACAGAAATGAAGAAATTAATTTTTTAATATACATTTATTTATTTACAATTAAAGTATGTGATTTCAGGTATAAATTTCCCAGTTATTAGTATCTTTCGTAATCAACTCAGTGTTTACTTCTTTAGCACTAAAGAGTTTGTGGCAAATAGAAAAACATTCAAAGCCTTAAGAAATTAATTCTGCACATGCCCAAAACTTTTATATCTAAACATGGCAATACTATTCTTAGTTTTTATATTTATCAAAAAAAATATATATATATATATTTAAGCCACTCCTTGCAGTTGTAAAACATTAAAGTCTACCATATATATATATATATATATATATATAATGCCAACATTTTAATGATATATTTAATGATACTATGAGGCAAGAAGAAAGCTGACACAATGCCTATCTCCATACCAGGCCTGGAATCAGGGTCCACACTAAATTCAAGGACCTCTCGGGATTTGAGGATTACTATAACTAGCTGTAGCTACATATTTCTCTGGTTGTCTCATATTCTTTCTAGTTGTCTCACAAATTTCATAATCTTTCACCTTGATCTGTCTGAGGACATGCTGACCTCATGAAAGTAGGAGACTTCATCTGTTAGTTGTTTATTGTTCTATGCTAGTAACTGCTGGATTCTCTTAACAACAGTTTGCTTGAATTTAAAATTATTCATGGCAATTTGTACAACAATGATAGAAGTGAAAATGTGGAAACAATGCACCATTTTGGGAAGCACATGCTGGGGGAACATAAACATGTACAGTGCACCTAATTTATTTCCTTTAACTCATATTCCAGCCATAAGAAACTAATTTTCCAAAGCTAATTCAGAGTATTTTGAAGAACCAGGAAGTACCTAAATATGGAAGCCACATGTGAACACATACAAAACTTCTATTTTCATTGACTTGTTAGGTCTTAGACAGTTAAAGAACATCTAATAAATAGTTAATGAATCAAAGTGACAGCATTGGTTTCACATGAGAATGAAAGTAGTCTTTCTTCATTGTAGGTAGTCCTACTTAAAATACCTGAAAAGATCAACTGGTTATACTGCCTTCTTTTGTTTTTATCATGTCACAAATGTCTGTTCATAGAGCCTCTCTTCACTCTACCTGCCCCCAGCTTTACCTTAGCGTTTGAGAGGTAACTCATTCACTAACGAATATTGCTCATTGCACCCTGACTATGTGTTAGGTCTTGGTTTAAGTAGTAAGGAGAAAAGAAGGTCTCCTAATTTTTCCCTCTTGCTGCAGATGGATTATAAAGCAATGCCCACAGTAAGCCTGTAACTATGAGACAAAATTGGGAGGATGAAGCAGCAGGCTTGAACTGGTAACAGTGACCATAATCATTCTCTTTGCCTTTTCCTGAGGATTCTTTATCAGAAGAACACACAATACATGACTGAGGCCACATAGGGAATGGATTCTCTCTTGCTAAGACCTTAGTTTTGGAGTCAGGGAGCAAAATAAACACTAGCTTTGGATACTGCCTCTAAACTCAACTCTGATTTCTCCCTCTCTAATTTCTCTTCCATGGGCCCATCCCAATGAGAATAATATGGTAATTGAGAAAAGAAAAGCAATTTCACAACATTTACAAAAGTAACATATCTCAATACAGCACAGTTTTCCTATTTCAGTCATTCATGTTGCTACCATTGCTTTTGTCTTATGAGCAGGGCTTTTTAATGCAGTTCCACCTGAGTAATGTGGGGTTTTCTCTTTGATTCCTGCTCTGTTAGTATTTACTTCAGAGTTTAAAAGCACATTGATTTTCTTTGGAGTCTTCAGCTGCTAGAACAGAATCTCGACTGAAATTACCAGGCATAGTCATAATAAAGTAAATTCTTATTTCAAATATATTTACAACTTCTCATCTTACTACCTGCATCCAGAGAACAACCTAGTCTTTAAAAAATAATAAGCCTGCTCCAGTGTCACATGCCTGTGATCCCAGCATTCTGAGAGACTATAGTAGAAGGCTCAAGCCCAAGCAAGACATTTAGTAACTTATCATGATCCTTTCTTGAAATAAAAAAGGCCCTGTGGATGCAGCTTGATATGAAGGTCCTGGGTTCAATTCTAAGTACTGGAAGAAGCATCAGGTAAAAACAAGCTGTATTATAATCTTAATTACTTACTTGTTGGTTCCACCTTAAAAAACAGAAAGATCATTCATTGATAAGACAGAGTTCATTTGGGGGTGGGAGGGCTGCCGGCTGTAAATGGCAGTGTTTGTGTCTAGTTGTCCCCCCAAGGCTTCATGCAGTTATTGGGTCAGTCATCCTAGAGTTTGTGATTAATTCATGATCCAATGCAGGGATTATGGGTGGGAGTGCCACACCAGCCTGGGGTAGGTAATCTGCATGCAATATAAGGAAGAGAGAGAGGCCTGAGAGCTGCTGCAACCCTGCACCTCACTTTGCTCTTTGCTGCTTTTGGCTGCCATCAATTGCTGCCCTCTGCCATGTGCCACTCTGCCTTGGAGCTGGCCGAATATGAACTGAAACCTCCACTAACTGTGAGCTACATAAGCCTTTCCTTCCTTAATTTCAGGTGTAGGGTATTTTGTCCCATCAATGAGAAAAAAGCAACTAAAACACTGACAGATTTTCTCATTTGAAGGAAATTTAAGAAATGACTCCTCATCTGTAAAACTATGTAATTTTTTAAAAAAGATACTTTAAAAATATTTCATGAGAATATTCTATCTTTTATTTTAAAATCAGTAATGTTTCCCTCTTTAAGAACATGTCCTAAAATAGGGAACTATAAAGAATATTAAGTACTAAAAATAAATGAAGAATTCCCTTAAGTGCTTTAGAATAACAGATATAAAAGTTCTTTTCCCAATTATAGCCTTAAGATTCTAACTACAAGTAGTTTGAATGTAAGATCCAAATCCAGAAATATAAGTTACAAAAATTAGCATAGTCATTTGGTTAAACTACATAGGGGAAATAAGTTTATATCCAATTTCTTTTGCTACAGAATGGCAACCATTAGATACCGGTTTGAATTCTCTAAGAGGCCTTGAAAAAGTGTACATTTGATAAACTACTGAATGAATTGGCTCTCGCTGTCACGTTTGCATACACCATCTGAGCCACACTTTACACATAGCAGGTACTCAAAAAATGTTAGATAAGATGTTCAACTTCCACAGAATCAACCCTCCATGGTGTTTGGATCTCATACATCTAGAGTACTGCTTGAGGGGAAGAAAACAGACCTTTCCTTGCAATCCTGAGATTATCAAAGAAGGCTGAGAGCAGCATGCTGGAAAGAGCTGGGCATGAACTGAAGTGGCAGAAAACGGACAGTGACAGCCTCTCGCTGAAAACAATTTCGCCAAGTTCCACCGCAAAATAACCTAACCAGTGAGTGCAAGGGTTCACTTCTCCCTTCCAGTTACTTCTTGGAAAACCTGTTCATGTCATAAGAGCACAATACTTGTGCAAACAGAACCTATTTACCATTTGTAATATGAGTGCTCATGGCGGTTAGGTATTTGCCCACTTCTCAAGTCCTGGGACATGTAAGAAATGTGAAATTCATTTCATCTCAGCAACTTCAGAATCCTATTTTAATCTTAAAAACTAAAACATCAAATAGCTAATTCAATTACTAAATCTGAATGGCTTTCTGAATCTACCATATTTTTTAAATTTAATTATCAAAGATACTACTTTATTAGTTAAGTCATACATAATACATTTGATGATCCTCAATAAATTTAGCACTGTGTTGGGCTGGTGAGATGGCTCAGTGGTCTAAAGCACCTACTTGGAACAAGCTTGGCAAAG
>NDGN011395757.1:0-11409 GCA_002564285.1 Tympanoctomys barrerae
CCGCCGCAGCGCCAGCCCGTCGGTGCGCTGATCCAGCCGTCTCACCCTGAATCCCAGCACGCGCTGCACCAGAGCCGTCACTGGGGATCGAGCCCCCTCCGAAACAGCTCTGCGAGGTTTCGGGAAACACAACCCGGAACGAGGGGTGAGCTTTTCTCCTGGCCTAGGTTTCCCACTCAGGGTCAGGGGAGCGGCTCGCTTGGCCCCTCTGGGGACAAGGACCCTAGGAGCGTGCAAGGGAAGGGTGGAGGGGTGAGGAGGCAAGGAAAGCTGCCCCCCACATCCCGCGGATCGCCCCGGAAGCCGGCTCACGCCTTTCCTCCGCACTCTGAACCGAGACCTTGTGCGTGGCGCTGCAGTTCACCATTTCTCTGATGACAGAAGCATGTACGTTGAATTACACAGTAAGATGCGTTGTTTGTAGGTGAACGCAGTTACCTTACATTTTAGAAATGAGCCCTATTTTTAAAACACACTACTCTGCCACTTTTTTTTGCTACTTTTATAATAGAAAATAACTAGAAAAATTATTGTTATTGGTGTCTCTACACTTCCGCAGAGACATTACAGAACTCCAGTGATTGCACAACCTTAAGATGTATTATGTCAAAATCATTAAACAGGGCCAGTGAGATAGCGAGGTGGTCTAAAGCACCTGCTTAGACAAGCTTAGGCAGCCGCAGGGACTGTGGTTGATCCACATGCAGAGCCAGCCCTGCCCTCAGGGCGGGCAGAGACGGCCAAAAAATAAAAATAAAAAATAAAATTGTTTTTAAAAAATTAAAGAAAAACATATATTACAACATACCACACTAGAAATATAGCATATCCGCCTGCTATATTTTTCACTAACATTTTTTGTTTAAGGTTGCCAAATCTTATTATAAGCCTCAGACATGTTATATCAATGAGTTAACACTTATTTCTGAGAAAACTGTAAATGTCGCCCAAAGATTGTCTTTGATAGTTCCCATTGATTACATAAATATGTGCCAATTACATAATGTTATAAACCCATTGTTAGTTAAAAAGTAACAGAACTGACTCTTCACATTTTGAATTGTGAATCAAAGATACTTTGAGCTAATTATAGCTTACTTGCTTGTGGTGAACGGATCATTTTAGTTCTATATATATCAATTTTGGGTCATTATTTCAATTTTTTTTTTTTGCAGTGTCAGAAATCGAACTCAGGACCTTGCTCTTGCCAGGCAGGCCCTTATGCCATTGAGCAATCTCCCAGGCGCTGCAACAGTTCTGCAATCAAATAGCTCCACAGTTGTCATACCATTTACTCCCCAGCACGCGCAGGTGTAACACATCCTACCTATCCGTGAATCCAGCCATATGCTGACAACTAGAAGGGAAGAATCTCACACACAGGAGCCGCCATTGTCTTTGCTAGACTAACGTGGAGGAGAATGAGAAACCCCTGGGAAGGCGTGTGCAGCAGCACAGCAAGCCAGAGGCTAACACATGACCCCTGTGCAACACACAGTGAAATGCCCACGACTGCACCAACAACCAGCTCTGTCTCCCAGGGCTCTCCTGTGCCTTTAAATCTTTTTATTTTTTATTTGTCGATCCTAGAGGTTTTTTCTTTATTCTTGGGTCTTATTACTATGAAAATGATAACACTTACATTGTATAAAAATAAGTAGAATTAGCACAGTATGCAGTATAATAAAACAAAGTCATACCACACGTGCACTTCAGCAGGCTGGGGTGAAGATGCAGTGCTGTTCAACGTCTACTCATTAATAAAAATCAGTATCTCCCCTATACTATTACACATACTATTGATAAGTAAACGAATCAGATCTTTAGGAACTCAAAGCCAGGGAACAGAGCTGAGGGAAGAGGACACGCACCCCCCTCCCCAGCTACTCATTTTCTAGTTGGGCCAGAAGAGAAAATGTTTTGAGATTTTTTAGTTTAGAATATGTAGAGGGAAACACGAGATTTTGGAATTTCTAACTGAACCCTAGCCTTTAGGTGTCTGTCTTTGTTTATTCTTGGTGAAATGCAATCCTACTTTAAAGATATAAAGGCTTAAATGGGCTATTAAAAATATTCTCCAGCTTCAAAGACCTCTTAGAGGGAACGTTTTCACAATCTGAGTGGAAATGAATGAAACCATGTGGATTAAATTCCCTTTAAGTTACATGTGTAGATAGAAATTAAGGAAATCTACATGAGAAAGAAAATTTTAATTTTTTATCTAATTCTACATTGATGGTCAGTAATGGCATGTCTTTTCTAAAACATAAACACTTTACAGAGCATAGATCTGAGGAAAATCTTGCTTTATCATATGTCATTGTCACCTAAAATCATGTAGTAACTTTGCATATGGCAATACAGCATGCAACGCAGCCCTGTCAGCCCCAGGCTCTTCCAAGAGGTTACAATAACTTATAGGCAGTGATACAAGTTCACTCACTCGCCTTAGAAAAAGAATTAGTAAGTAAGAAAACCTTTACAAGCTGCACCCTGCAACGAAGGACGAAGGACACGTGGCTTGCTTCCTGACAGGCACGCAGCATTGGGAGACCCCTCCCGCTTGGGGGGGACGCGAGGGTGTCGGCAGGAGAACCAAGAGCCCTCTTCTGCCCCATCTGGAAGTGAAATCAAAACTTATGTGAGGTTTAATTTTCAAATAACGAGGACAGTGGCTTGGCAGGCTCGTGTCTGGCGGATGTTCTGAGTACCTGGTACCACTAATCGAGTCAATCCACTGCGCAGTTACTGAATCTCAGCTATTGTACAGCAAAACGAGCAGAGATTCCCAAAAATGGTAAAGACAGAGAACGCAGTTTTAAGAGGCCCCTTATAAAGCGTGGAATCTTGGAAAGGCACCAAAAATTAATTATATTTTTGACTCAGTTCACTTTTGGCTCTCCACGGGGAGGCGCAGCACAGAAAACATCAGAAAGCATCAAAAATAGCAGAAAACATTTCCAGACCAGCAAAGGAAGGCAAGGTAGGTAGAGCGTGAGGAGTGTGGCCCTCCATGTCACCTTTGCTTGTGTATGATGTGTATATGTATGTTTATTATATATGTATGAACTTAGTACTGTCCTTTCTACTATTAAATCAGTGTGGCACTCGGCACAAATCGCAGGGTCGACCTGCTATCTAGGGGTGCTCAGCAGCCAGTCCAGACTTCTGTGACTTCAGTAGCATCAACTAAACTCAGCAAAGTGTGCTTGTGCCATTTCAGAAGTTTGAAAATATTGTGAAGCATATATATATATATATATATATATANNNNTTTTTTTCGGAACTGGAGATTGAGCTCAGGCCCTTGAGCTTGCCAGGGAAGCACTTATTTCACTGAGCCATCTCCCTGGCTACTTTAAAATATATAACTTTAAAACTCCCTCTCAAAACTTAAAACATTGTATAAGCGTCTTGGTTATCTAGGGCTGCTATTGCAAATACCACAGACTGAAGAGCTTCAGCAGAAAATTCTTCCCTCCCACAGCTCTGCAAGTTGGCAAGGCCAAGGTTTTGGTTTAGAGTGAGGGTCCCTTCCAGGGCTCCTCGATGCATCCGCACATGCCGGGTGCCCCGCAGCTCTCTGTGTCCCTTGTAGCACGCGCAGGGATCCCATTTCTACGGCTTTATCCTCTGCAGAAGCCCCACATCTGAATACCCTGTCTAGCAATTAGGCAGCCACACATGGGGGAACACAGGTGTTCAACCAATACCAGAAAGAGAAGGAAAAAACGCTACTGTGGATCTCCATCAACTTGTACACGAATTTCTGGTTATTTTATATGGTATTCATCTTTCCAATGTGAAAATTAGGTGACTGTATATGACATAACATAATTTTACATTGTATGCATACACAATTAGGTGTAAGTAGAGTCAAGGACAGAGACCTGCACTTGGACGAGGAACAGTGAGATCACGCTAGTTTAGCAGACGCAAAGACATCTTATAATGTGCAGCCTGTAAGTCCGGTGCCAACAGACGCGTAAGATGGAGACGCAGTGGAAAATACCAGCAAGCCCAGAGTAGACTATGGCTCTTACTGTTCCGCAGCACAATGAGAGAGCGCTGAGCAGCACCCTGGAGACAGCACAGTGTGTGCACGCCTGGACCCAAGCTGCACGCTGTGCTCGGTACACACACATCACAAGTAGGGACACGGCACAGAGGAAGCGCTCCTAAGCTGTTGCTGATCATTTGAAGGACCTTGATCCTCGGGTGCCAGGATTGGGGGCCATGTTGTGTCTACCCCTCCTCGTAGTGGTTCTGTGAGGAGCCTCTCTCTACCTCAAGGAGGTAGATGTGACTTGGGTTGAATGTTCTACGAGTGATAATGAGTTTACCTTCCTCAACATTGACACTTCTCCATTTGGGGCAGAAAACTCCCTCGCTCTAAGCACGTAGGCCATCGGATGCCACCCAGCCGAGCTGCCTCCCACGCCAACACGCGTGAGCCACGCGGGTGCATTACTGCTAATGAGGGGAAAAAGCTGCGAATTGCCACAGTCGTTAGCGGCACTGCCAGTTCTGATGCGAACACCACAACCAGGTGCGTCTCTGCACGGATCTATTTTAAAAGTCTTTGTAGTTTTCACTGAGGTATAAATAAAAGGCTTTCTTTCCAACTATTCCATAAACTACAGGAAACTTAAACTTATTTAGAAGCTTAGGGCTCCGAGTGAGTGCAGATCATACTTTCCTATGTTTCCAATCGGAGGAGATGAGTGATGTGCATATTTGTAACCCCACCTGCTGATAGACACTGAGCGAGGGAGCCCGGTGCTCCTGGCGGGGAAGCGCACCAAGGCCTCGCCGCGCAGGCGCGCTCTGCCCGCGAGCGGCACAGTGCTGCTTTGTGCCCGGAGCTGGCTGGATCGCCCGTGAGGGCACTCTGCGGAGCCGCAGGACAGCAGGGCTGGGCTCAGGAGAGCGGGCAGGTTTCCTCGAACGCCCGTATAGACCGGCAGTACCTTCAAATTATATGTTTGACCACTTTCCAAATTATTTATCCTTTAAAATATAGGCAAGATTAGGAGAAAGGGCAAGACTCCACACAGCAAGAACTCACTGAAGTACACTTAGCTGCATCCCAGCTATAATATGCTTTGTGAGGGACAGACATGGTTTGGGATAACATCAAATGGATCCAGATAATGAATATATGGTGACTTCAGTTGAAGAGATGGGAATGGAGTATGACTGTGTATTTTTATTTTGCCTAAGAAAAGGATAACAAAGGATGTTTCCCAGCTCCAGAGGGCCACATGGAAGTAGAAGCGAGCGTTGTTCAGGTCAACGCCATGCTGTGGCACAGTGGATTTCTTGAGCAGGGTCCTACTACTAAACGGGAAAGTCACGCCTTTGGCCACCACAGCCCCTGGCCCTTCGTTACCACCGTTCTGCTTCAAGTTTCCACTGCGGTCTGCACCCCTGGAAAAGTGGCCTCATGAGGCTTCTCTCTCCGTCCTCACCTGTGGTGCTGCAAATGGAAAGCTTTCCTCTCTGCATAAAGGAGCAGCATGCTGATGACTCAGTGTGGACACTTCACAAATGTATGCATGCTTCAGCATACCATGCTGCATGTGATAAATAGGTATATTTTTTTCTTTGCTATTTCAAAATTTAAAAGACTGGGAAGAGTTTGGAAGAAAAAAGGTCTGACCATTTCCTCAATAACCATTGTAAAACCAACGAATGTCTCCAGGAAAAGGAAGCTAAATGAGGTGGATGAGAAGATGAGACTTGCTGCAGAAGACAGTCAGAGCAGGACCACAGCAACACTGTCACTCTGCAGATGTCGGGGCTGAGTGACAGCGGAGGTACCGGGTGCCACTTGCTCGGCTGGGGAGATACTGACATGCATCGCTTCTCAGACTGTCTACCTTGATGTACAACTTGCCGTGGAAGCCCAACTGCACATGACCGTGGTGCAGTCCATGAAGGAGCAGCACGGGAACGCAGACGAAGAAGGAGAGTTGTGTGAGTGCAGAGCTGGTCGTCAGGGACACCAAAAGAATTAGCTAGAAGCTGCGTCAAAGCAATGTCAAAAAGGAAGCCACACGAGCAGCATGTAGCTTGTGTCCCCCAACATCAGTCCTATCTAAATCAAATGGAGAGGTTGTGTATCTTGTGTCAGAAGTGTGGGTGTCCACACCAGGGAGTCACTGTTGTCACTGTTGTCAATGTCAGCACTGCCTGGCTTAGGAGCTACAGTATGTACGTGCGCACATACAACATATACATCTTGTAAAATAGATGTATAAGATATGGCATAAGAAGAAATAATTGAGGCTTCCTTCTGGTTACTACCTTGTTAGAACAAAAACTTTCTTAGGGGAGAAACACTATCTAAACTGGGCTCACGGCTAAGCCAGGTTTTGCTTCCACAAGATGAAAAACATAAATGAGGAGAGAATGAAAGAGGAAAGACCAGGAGTTTGACAGGAGAGAGCTGTAAAGAAAGAACACTGGGAGGCAAGGAGACAAATATAACAATGTCGGTGATTTAGGTAGAACCTAGTAAACGAGACAGCTCAGGAAGGCTTGTAGGAAGGTTTGCTTCATGCTGAGTGATGGAAGTGGGGGACACTCCCATAGTTGCAGGCATCAGGCAGAGAAATCCCCATCATCCTCTTGTTCTCCATCAGGTGTGACCCTGGTCAGATCACGGAGGTCCTATCACCCCACAACCTCCATGACCGACCTTCAACCTCAGACACCTTTACAGACAAGGTGTAATTTCTCTTTCCTGGAGAGAAACATCAAGGAAGCTCACTGCACTGTCACTAAAGCCTTTCACATTTAATCAATAAATTACATTGATATTTGTTATGCACACAAATTGCATTTGATAATCAGATTAAAGGCACATGTATATAAGCCCGTAAGAAACACCACTGCTAAGTAGAGCAGAACGCACACAACCAGCCACAGTGGCTCTCTCAGCCCTCCCCAGCCCCTCCATCTTCCACATTTCTACTTGCAACCTGTGAACAACAGTTAACCCAGTAACTGGAGTTTATCTATACCCTAGATTTGGTCCCTTGTCTGGTGACATGTATGTCTCACAATACTTGCAACTGCAAAAATAGACCACAAAAATAAAAGTGGCTGAAAGGACAAATAGCATCTTCACATCATTCAGAATCAAGGTGCAGCACACCCTCAGCTTGTCCTTGGATAGTCCAAGATAGTTGCTAGAGTCAAAGCACCCTATGGATGAAGACTTTTCTCATTTATGTTAGACATAAACAAATGAGAAGAGGGGCTGGGGAGATAGCTCAGTAGAATAAGCGCTTCCCTGGCAAGCACAAGGGCTTGAGTTCAACCCCCAGTTTCACAAAAAAAAAAAAAAGTGAGAGGAGAAATGCAGCTCTCCTCCTAGGTTCTGGGTGTTGTACTGGTTCACGGTTACATGTGTGAGCCGGTTGGAGGGGAAGCAAGTAGTTTTTACTTTTCATCAATTCTACTGAGGGAGGGTGTCTGTCTCCTAGTAAGAAAAAGAAATGAAACGAGTTAAGGTAACCAACCGCGGTGGCAGACCAGCTATGTGCAGGAGCCAACATTTACCCAAAGCCTCCCAGTACAGTAAATTAGCACGTCTTGGGCTTTGCTATCTGCTAAAGGAAAAACGGTATCACCATGTGTTTTCAACTTGCAGTGTTTTTATGACAAGAAGTTAAATAGTATTACACTGCTCCTAATGGGGACTACTTTTAAATGAGCTTTTGTCAGTTTTATGTGAGCACTATTGAGATAGGAGACAAGGGCAGGGCCAAACTGGGGCAGCAAGCGGGGTGACCTTGAGCATGGAGGCTCGACCGCAGCATCCCCTTGGCCTCTGGCAGGACAGCTGCTGTCACAAGCAATAGCTGCTTTATAGCGAATAGCATTGTTATCCCATGGACCCTGGTGTACCTTACCAGAGTAAATGCTGGGTGAGGTTACGATGCATTTGGAATTTGACATTAATTCCTTCCTTCCTTTGTTCTTTCCTTCCTATCAACCTTCTGTTGATCAATAACACGTAGTCTTCATTTGGCTGTATTACAGCATTCAACTTAAGCTCTAACACTTTAAAACATTTGTTCAGCACCTACAATGTTCAAGCCATTTTTAAGCTGCTCTTTGTCACACAGGTCAAGTGTCAAACTCATGAGGTCCAGAGATGGAAACGTCTCTAATCAAGTGAAAAGGTTTTGTATTATATCCAAGAATGAAGCCATGGAATGCGCTTCAATATGGAGTTCCCCCAAATGAGTGAGAACTCTCCAGCTTAAAGCCAAGCTCACAGCGTTCACAGTGGTCTCCGTTAGCATCAGTAGGAACAGTGCAGCTCCTGAGAACCTTCCACACAGAACGAGCGGGCGAGGCCTCGCGGGAGCCCTGCTGCGTCCTGTCCCACCCACCCTTGTAAGCACAGGCACGTTTTCCTTCCAGGCACAGAGAACAGAATGCTTTCATCTCCCAGCTTAGCACTGAAGCATCTTTGTTTGAATTTGTAACTGCTGGCCACGACTTTCTTATCCTTCCTGCTGATCTACTCTGAGGCTTTTTCTATTCTTTCCATTTACTCAGTCACCTCTCTGGAAAATCTTGTTTGGTAAAACCCGGAGCACGCAGGCCACCTGACCGGCATGGTCGCCATCCACCTGCCTACTGAGACAGCCGGCAGTCTTGCCCCAAAACGAATACTACTGTATTCTTGAATTCTATTACATAAAAGTAAATTTTTACTGTATTTAATGTAATAAACCTACTGTATTTGTGAAATTTTGAACTCACGAGCTTGCTAAAACCTATATTCACACTTCAAAATATTAAATAGTCAAGACGTCTGAGATTTAAAAACTATGCAACAAATGGGCCATGATCAAAAATTATTCAAGGCAGATTTTTTAGATTTAACATGATACAAATAGGATAACTTATCTAAAAATGAACCAGAATTATTAATATAAAACTAAGAGATAGAGCAAGCATATAAAATGATGAGTTATTTTTTCCAGGACAGCTAAGACATACAGATATAGCAATATTTTCACTATTTTCATATTAAAAAATAGCCTATCATGTGCTTGTTGAACGCTAGTTTTCCCCAGCTCACTGGGGCGTGCCTTTCCGTCTTCCCGGCTGGCAGCCTGAGCACAGCAGTGCAGGGCCTACCTCAGCCCTGGCTACTCCAAATACCCCCGCTTCTCCCAGCCTTGCTTTTTTCTACCTTGGCTAAGGCGAACCACTTCTCTCCTGCAGGGCGCGGTGCCCTTGGGCTGGTCGCGCATAGACCTTGGCAGCGTCAGAGCCGCTGGACACAGAGCGCTGGGTGCCAGCCTACACAGACGCAGGCGAGAGCACTCATCTCTCTCCTGAAAACTGACAGGACTGCCCTTTCGCTCAGAGAACGAGCAAACAACTTGAGCACAGCCAACTCTCTTCTGCGCAGCTGTCTCAGCTCTTCTCACTCCTTGCTGGGACAGAGTACCCGACACCCAAAGTGAAGGAAGAAAGGGTTGATGTAGGTCACAGTTACTGGAGGTTTCGGTCCACACCCCATTGCTGCAAGGCGGAGGGCAGCAGTTTAAGGTGGCAGAAAACAACGAGGAGCAGAGAAGGAATGGCAGCCGCAGCATCCATCGAGCCTCTCTCTTTCCTCCACGCAACTGCGAAGACCAGAGCTCCTCCCAGGAGGTGGCGGTGGCGGTGGCTGCTGCAGATCTGAGCACCTCTGCGGAAGCGTGGCTGCAGTGACAAGCTGCTGCGAGAAGGTCACGCAGAACCCTTCTTCCACCCCTTTATATACTCTTTAGGTGCTGAGTCATCCTAAGGGGGGCTCTCTCCACCCTCGAGTGGGGGCCTCCATGCTCTAGGGGTGGGACCTCCACGCCCTGGAGCTTGGAGTCGCCGAGCTGATGCAGCTGAGCTTCGATGCCTCAAGGTGACACAGTGGATCAACCACCCCAAGAATCTTCAGGAAAAAAATATATTTTGGAGGCAGGGGAGTTGGCTCAGTAGAATAAGCACTTGCCTGGCAAGCACAAGGATCTGAGTTCAATCCCTGGTTCAGAAAAATAAAAAAATAAAAATTATATATATATATATATATATATATATATATATATATGAAAGCAAACATGTAAAGAAATGAAATTTATCCATGGAGAAAATGCCCAATCTGCAGTTTGAAAATAATGACAGGACTAAAGAAATGAGGAAGAACAGAACAGTAAATAAGGGAGGGGCAGTAAGAATCCAAGTTTAGGGAAGCCTTTCTGCTTTGAGCCAATTTAAGATAATGATTCTGTTTGAACTGTACTATTAGTATAGTACAAATATATATGAAAAAATCTTGTGGGCATTTTACATTACATGCACAGTAGTCCACTCCAGGTGCACTAACGTTTCAAATATAAAAAGAAAAACTAGAAAAAAAAATATCCAAGACTATCTAGAAAGATTTTTTATGGCCTAGGAAGAGAATAGGGTTTGCAAAGAAAACAAAAAGGTAACAATAAAGAAGATTGATAAGCTACATGTGTGAAGAATTTCAGCTTCTCAAAAGCCCCATACAACAGTGAAAGATCTTAGCCAAGAACCTGGAAATCTGTGACTATCCAGGAAAATCTCATAGCATGAGAGAAGTGTACAAAATTTGTGCACTTATCAGAGGCTGACAGGAAAAGAGCTGTGTGGTGGGGAATATGACTAACTATACACCTTGTGTTTAATTTTGCAGTGAACGTACAGATGCTCTGATCCGTAAGATCTATGTTTTGTAAATCATATGTAAGCATTACTCTGCAGAAGCAGGAAAATTGCAACTCCCTGATAATTCCCAAAGGTATCCAAACCCAGCCTGCAGTCAGCCCGTTTCCCTTCACACCCAGCACCCGGCACACAGGCAGATGCCTGAGGATTCTGGATGCTGCTGCGCTGCACAACTATAGTTCTAGTTGGTGGGAGGGTTTCTCATGCAGCGACTTTGAAGGACAGCTTGCCACTGCCTGGTAGGGACGGCACATGCATCTTGCACAGCCCAGACATTCTGCTTATAGCAAGGTGTGCCAGGATCTAGGTATTCAGATGGTGAAATAGCTGAAGGAAGAAAGAACTGACATGTGTTGGAGAAAGTTTTGAATTTTGTATATCGCGTATTGTATTTTATATATTGTATATTATACATTGTATTTGTCTATTGTATTTTGTGTAGGGAAGTCTTGTACAGGCTTTATTGAAATTAATGGATGAAACTAGTTGAATAATGCCTATCTGTGACAACAAAGAAAATGTTAGAGAAATAAGTTGGAATGAAGTTTTATGATAAGCAATAAGATATTTTAATATTAAATATTAAATTTTTTTCCATATTTATTTATTTATTTTGACATCAGTTATTTTAAAGAAAAAATATAA
>NDGN011395782.1:0-15372 GCA_002564285.1 Tympanoctomys barrerae
CTTGTAGTGATCCTCCTGTTTTCAGCCTGAGATTATGGGCGCACGCCACCATGCCCAATCTTAATCTCTGCCTCACTGTGTCCCGGGAGTGGGGCCAGCACAGCTCACCAGGGATCGAACCCTGTTCACTGTGCTCTGCCTAAGCAGGTGCTTTAGTCCACTGAGCTATCTGGCCAGCCCTAAACACGTAGATGTTTACTGCTGAGAGATGGAGAATTTGTGCTTTGGCAAACCTGTTGCAAAATACTTGTGGGCCCTTTTGTCATGTTGATGATCTGCAGAGAATAACCCTCTCCATGGAGACCATTGACCTGACTGTTGTGTAAGTGATCCAGCATTTCTTTCAGGTAAAATGCCTCAGTAGTCGGAGAGGCCTTATTTTGGACCTTATATTGGAGCTACAACTTCTAGACTTGGATGTTTACAGAAATAGTGCATCTATGTGCAGCAGAACCATCAAAATCCCATCCAAAATGCATGAGATTTAAGGATAAGACAAATATAAGTGTCAGAACACAAAGGAAGGAGTGTTAGGTGGAGGTGCTTGGAGATGCAAGGCAGAAGAGGATGCTCATTACATGAGCTCAAATCAATCTCTTATCTGGGAATATGTAGGAATTTGCTTTAGCTTCTTCCAACTGACAAGCAATTAGCTCCCTGACCTGTGAAGATGACATATTTCCCGTGACTCAGGGTGTAATAAATATATTATAGAATCGGGGTTTTGTTGTTGTTATAGATTTCTTTGCTTATTGTTATTTCCCCCAGGAACGTGCAAATAGAAATGCCATCAGCTCGTCTCCTTCGACGAGGCAAGAATTGCTCAGAGGCGATTCCAGCACAAGTGTCTGGAGGTAGATGGCTCACCCCTCAGCCTGTCAGAAGGCGGGTGTGGGCACTGTGTGGTCTGTGAGAGGGGTACTAGAAGGAGGATGCCGGCCTAACAGATGTAAACAGGAGAAAAGAGATACAAGGGACGAGGGAGGAAAAGGGATTCTCTCGGTGGAAGCAGCAGAGTTTTATAACAAATGGAAAGTAGGATTTTAAACAAAAGCATGAGAAGTGTAGGGAAATCATTGCCTGCTTTAGGAGATGCTGCTCACTATCAGCAGTCATTGGTTTGCTCTGAAGTTTTTGGATCAGGGACTCCTGATCATGAACTACTCCTAAGCATCTCTGGGAATCCTCGGGCAGTGATCCTTTTGGAAGAGCCTTTGCACTATTGAATTCTGAATTGATTCTTCAGTTGTAAAACAAGTACCTAGTAATCGCCTCTCTGGCATTTCACAGACGCATATGTTGTTAACAGTGCCAATACGGTATAATAGCTAAAACATGTTCAAATCCAAAGGAAAATGGAGGAGCTGGGGAGATGGCTCAGTAGAATAAGCACTTGCCTGGCAAGCACAAGGCTCTGAGTTCAAATACCTGGTTTTGAAAAAAAAAATGGAAGCAGCACAATATCCATTTAAAGTGTCTGATGGTTTAGTAAGTAAAGTTCAAGAGGAATTTCTATGGTGTCTCTGACAAATAAGATATTCTTATAGATTTTGGGGACTCTAAACAGAAAATGTAAGGGAAGGTGATATTAAATTGTAGGTGACGGGACTGGGCACAAGGAATGAACCCCTTGCAATACATTATCATACCAGAGTTAAGCCAGAAGGTGTTTAGGATTTCAAGGGAGACTTCTAACAGCTTGGCACTTCCACTACCAATTCCCAGAGGGATAACGGGGGAGAACTCAGTTAGGTAGATCGTGGCAGCATGAGAAGAGTGGCAATCTTTTGGAACAAGAGAGCTCATGGGTGTCTGACAATCTTACTGATTGTAATTATGAATGTCATCAGTTCCTTTAGCTTGTCTAGAAAATTGCAGATGGTAAGAATGGTCCCCCTCTTCAGTAAGTGATAGTGATTTTAAAGGCTTTTTTGAAATTCTTGTCATAAAAGATATTCCTTGAGCACTTGCAATTCAAGTAGTTTGGGAAGATAATCAAGCAACTTCTTTCCAACTGTAATTGGTGCAGCTCTGCAGAAAGAACATGCTAAAATATAGTCTGAAAATTGGTTTATGGTAGCTACGGTATATTCAGATTCAATGTGGCATGGAACCTGGATAAATATCCAGCTGAAGCTGTTCAAAGGGAACTAGGATGTTTCTGACCATGTATCATAGAGTCAATGGGTAATGCATGCCCTGAGCAAGACCTGATCGGTCTTTCTAAAGTAGACCTTGGGCCAGTGAGATAGCTCCGCAGACAAAAGTGCCTCCTCAGGCGAGTTTAGGCAAGTGCAGGGACCACAGTTCAATCCCTGGCACCACATTGCTACCCCAGCTCCGCCCCCAGGGCAGGCTGAGCCAGCCAGAGCCCAGGCACAGTGTCATATGCCTATAATCCCAGCACTAGGGAGGAGGAAAGCAGGAGGATCACCATGAGTACAAGTTGCATGGTGAGACCCTGCAGCAATGAAACGTATCAAGTAAATTTCATCAGTCTTTGCAAACTTTCCTCATCAATGCTTAGTAGAGGTGGTAACAAATTTATACCACGGTGAGTAGTTTTTATGAATAAATGTATCTGCTATGTTTTTGAAATCTGGTGCAACAGGGATGCTATTTTAGGAGTATAAGAGATTATCTGAGTTAAGGGTACAATCACATACTTTCCACTTTTCCTTTACAAAATCAGAGACTAAAGAATTAGAATGTTATCATGGTCCATCAGAATCCCCAGAAGGAATTAAAGGTTTGGGAAGGTCATAGCCTTGGTAAAAGTACTTGCATGATATAATGATTTTCCAAAGAATTTCTTTAATTTCCATAGTCTCTTTCTGAACGGCTCTATATCTCCACAGCTATCTCTGTGGGCAAAAAATACATACAAAAGTTTATGAAATACAATCCATTTTTAAAAATAATTTTATTGAGAAGCAAACAGCCATGAGACTGTTTCAAAACCAATTGGTAGGACGGTTTCAAAAATAATTACATTGCACATTGTGGTCTCCGTGGTTACTCATTGTGCAAGATGCAGACATGACACCCCGTCCATGAACACTCTTAGGACACACCTGCATATTCATTGTATTAAGAGAATGTAGCTGTATATCTATCCTAACTACTTTGAATACAGATACAAAATGGTCTTTCATTTGTATCCCATTTTTTCTTTAGTTTTGTCAGAGAAGGGTATTCCATTGTCATTTAAATATTGTAGGTGCGTAAATTCAGTAAAATATTCCAATATAGTCCAATAGTCCATAACAGCAGTGGGTCATCCACAGGACTGGCAATGTCAGAAGTTGTTGATCTGAGCCCTTTACAGCCCAGCATACCAATATGTCTTCAACCCTTGTACCCCGTTTTTATACCTTTCTGCTGAATGGTTAAGACCAAGATAAAGCAAGACCTATATAACAAGAAATGTAGCTTTTGTATCTGATAAGGTCAGTCAAATCCCCTCAGGATTTATCCCGAAACCCTGTACTACAGTTTGTCAGTGTCAGCCATGTGGATGAGTCACAGCCATTGCTTGACCAATTTGCTTTCTCTGGAAGCCTAAGAGAAAGCTTTCTCTCCAGGTGACTCTCCTTAGGCACACTCTACATCATCACTCACTTTCCTCTGTGGCTCCATAATCTCCTTGATCAGAAAATTTGGGACACTACTGAGTTACATGTTGTTACAGTATAGGTTCTCCTGTGTCCTGAGTCTTCACTGACCTTGAAAAGCTAGGGCCAAAATGTTGGCTGACCTTGCAGCCCCCCTTTTTCTCTAACTTTTTATCAGCAAACTTAGGTTGTTAACCCTCCAGAAGAAAAGCTTATTATTACCCTACAATATCTGCAGTTGGGTTTAACCCAACTATCTGTCTGAATATCAAACATCTTAGGCATAACATTGAACAGATCAATCCATGTTTAATTTTGATTTCCAGCTAATGCGAAGCTCTCTTGTCTTCAATGCCTCACCAAACTTGTCTTAGTCCAGAAGTAAATCTTCCATCTCTGTAGATCATGCTTTGCAGTTGGCCATGAAGAGCTTTAGCACGCTTAGTAAGCTCTGCCATTTGAGACAATCGTCATCTCTGAGGTAGAAGGCTGCATTCTGCAGGTGCTGTGAAGATCTCTGTAAGGCACGTACCTCCAGCATAATGGACATGTTAAAGGTTTATGTAGGTACAATCCACAGCTTGATCCTGAGTAGAAGAGACCTCTAGAAACCCAAGAAATATCTGGACCTGCTGGTGTGTATGTAACATAGCAATTTCTTCTGTACCATAACTATCCTTCTACCAAGTCTTCATGGGTATTATTAGTGTGAAGTAAAAGAGTTCAGTAAAAGGCATAGACGTAAGTGTTAGAGTTAAGAGTGATAGGTAGGAGGAAGCTGTGTTATTTGAGATAACTCCTGATTGTGGGGAGCATTTACTCTGAGGAAAAGGTAGGGTTTATTGTAGGAAGAGGAGCAGCCATACCCACAAGTATTGGCAAGATTGGTCATATTGATTTATAACAATTCTATTTTCATTATTTAAGAGTGAAACATAATAATTGAACTTTTTTATTTTTTGAAATAACATTTTTCATATAGCTTGAGTAATTTGTCTTTATTTTGGTTTTTCTCTCATAAGTCACAATACATTCTCTGCCCACTCCGTGGAGCTTCAGGCGGTGCTTCTCCCCTGGAGCAAGGTAGTGCATCTCTGTCTCCGATGCCCAGCCACCTGCCAGTGTTTCCGTGTAGCTGTGTACCTGTAAGATATAGCATGTGTCTGTCGCTTCCTCTGTACTCACACTGGCACTTTGCTAATTGAGATTTTCATTAAATTCACTCAGGACAATGCTCGCCCATGCTCCAGCCAGCTCATTGTGATTCAACATAATCATCTCTGTCAGATTAATTTTCCTTCAGGCTGGGGCTGGCCATTTCATTTTCCTCTTGGAAAACTTCATTTCTTATTACTGTATAAAGTAGAACTCAGACTTCCTGGCCATGTGGTGTTATCTCTTCTCCACCACCTTCTGATACACGCTTAGCCCCTGTTATGGTTTGTATCTAGCTGTCCCCTCAAAGCCTCATGCAGTCAGGGAAGGCTTCTGGAGTTTGCGATTGAGAATTGATGGTGTGAGTGCTACACCTGCCCTGGGGTTCAATATAAGGAGGAGAGAGAGGCTAGCTAGCCCGCTGAGCTGCTGGCCCTCGCCTTGCTCTTACTGTTTTTCTGCCACCATGAAGGGCTGCTCTGTGCCGTGTGCCACTTTGCCTTTGAGCCAGCTGAGTATGGACTGAAACCTCCACTACCTGTGAGCTAAATTAAACTTTCCTTTCTTCATTCTAAGTACTGGGTTTTTTTGTCCTATGAACAAGAGAAAAGTACCTGAGACATCCTCTCACCCTCTGGCCTCTCGTGCTGCACTGACTGGTGAATCCACATCCAAAACCCTTATGTGCATGCTTATCTTTCACATTAAATGAAGTGTGAGTCGCATATATAAGTAGGCCATAACTTGCTGCCTTTAGAATAATGACTGGCTCCTTTCAAACAGTAAAAATTAAATAACTGATTGAAAATTCGACATATGTGAGAATCACAAGTATAGTGAAAGCAGCAAAATGCCAACTTTGACAAGTCTTCAGAGTTGGCAAAAATTAACTACTCTATCATAGTGTTTTCTTTGTACAGTGCAGACATTGAATGGAGTTTGAATATGAGGCAAATCCAGAACATACTATTGAATTTTTCAGACCAAAATAACACAAGCACCATGCTGAGAAGAGGAAGCAATTTTGAGAACACTTTCGGTGTGTAGTTTGCAGAGCCCCTTAACCTAGTATGACAACAGAATCTTGGGTACTATTGAATTCATAACTACTGCTTATCTCTTTGCTCCCTTCCATTTATTTTAAATTTTTTTCTATTTTTTACTTTTTAATTGATGCATGTTTGCAGTACATAATAATTACACTCCTTGTGGGGGGCTGGTACGTGTATGTGTCATTTCTTAAACTTTGTTGTTGTTGCCATCAGGGATGGAACTCAGAACCTCGCACTTGCCTGGCAGGCGCTTAAGCCACCAAGCTATCTCCCTGGCCCTCTTAATTCTTCTATTTTTATATTTTAGGGAAGGGTCTACAGGGTGTCCAGGGGCTCATTACTAGGTCGGACTCGTAGTGACCCGCCTGCTTGCAGCCTCCCAAGCGCTGGGCTTACAGCGCACGCCACCACCCCAGTCTCCATTGCTGCCCCAGCGCTCCTCAGGGGCGGGGCCCGCACAGCAGGCCGAGGCCGAGGACGGAACCTGTGGCCCGAGAGCCTGCTTGCAAAGCTTTAATCTCCTGAGCTATTTAGCCGGCCAATGCTTTTTTTTTTTTACCCCTTCCCTTTTCTCCCCCTCGTTCCACCTCTTGGATGCCCCCCCCCCCATGTATGTTGTCCATGTTGTAGTACACAATGACCACATTCCTTGTAGGGACTCGGAACATACTCACGACACATCAGTGTTCTTTTTGTTTTTATCTAATATCCCTTTGCTCCCGCCTCCCTGCTTCGCCTCATTCCCTCCCCCTTTAGAGTGCTGGAAGGAGTACAGGAGAAATCCGAGTTGTAGCAAATAAGTTATCAAGACGCATGATTATTGGAATATGCAGCTTATATTTAAATACTCAAAGTGGTACAAAGTAGTCACTGAAATGCTAAAAAAGAACTTTATTCTCTGGAAGAATAATGAAGGGCCTGGGAAATGGGCTTCTGCTTTACCTAAATTCAAGGAAAAAAGAGAAGGCTGCTTGGCTGTGCGCAGCGTGGTGAGGAAGCGCTTGATAGTAATGACTATGTTCTTTCTGTTTTGAACATGTTTTGGCATAAACAAAATCTATATGAAAGATTAGCGCCTTGATCTTATTTTGTAATTGAGTATAGAAAAAGTGTTGCTTAAAGCTAAATTTTGCCTAAATAGAATATTAGTTTGTAAAACAAATGGGCAAATTTACATGACCATGAAAGCAGTCTTTAGTTGTTCCCCTAATTTTCTTTCTTTCTTTCTTTTCTTTCATTTGTTCTTTTTCTGTCTGCCTGCCCGCCCGCCCGCCCGCCCGCCCTCCCTCCATCCTTCTCCCCCCACCTCGATGCTGGAAGCCATATTCTGCCATAAAATGATTTTCCACATTGCTGTCTCAGGGGAAAGATGAAAAGCCAACTGGATCAATATCTGAAGAGGAAGCTCTTGCGTAAAAAACAAAATATCCGGCTGCGATATTTCCGATTGGTTTTCCGTCTGGGGAAGTTTTACCCAGTGGAACTGCACCCCAGGAAATGGAGAAATGTCTGCGACACACGTGGCCCCAGCCAGCATGTACTAACGCTATCCCACTCATTTATGTGACGGTAATAACTTTTCCAAGGAGAATCAGTGCTAAGCCATGAAGCTTCAAATCAATGGGTGCGATTCTCACATTTATGCCAGGAAGTGTCGCATAACGTGGCTTATCAGACATACTGGCCAACCCTTCTGGTCTCTGTCAGGAAGAGGCTACTATGATATTTAACGCCATCCACCTATGGGCTCTCCGTGGCTGGGAGCTTCGCCGTGTCCCCTTCCTAAGATTAAGGTCCCGATGCTTTTCCAGGACAGCCCGAAAGAGTAGTTCACAGGTCTGAGGCATCGCTCTTCATTCTGACCTGCGTCACAAATTGCACTGACATAAATTAAACTTCTCCATGTGTCTTCCAGAATCCTTGAAAAGGAGAAAATTCAAAGTCAGTGTTTCTTTTCTTAAATGTTCCCTGCTACTCGGCGACAACCATTGAGGTGGCAACAGCTGCCCAGCTGGCTGGCCCCACTTACACAGCATTGATCACTCTGGCCTCGAACTCACGACCTGTCTGCCTGATCCTCAGAGAATCCCTCTGGAGGTAAAGGTCTGCTGTTCACTTGTAGGCTCCCAAAGCACCAGCACCCAGGGGTGCTCCTCATGTGAGGCGCACGCTGCATGCTTTCTGCGCATGGCTAATCCAAAGTGGTGCTCCTGCTTTCTCCCACAAATCCTCCCAAAGGCTGTTTATATCAGTGTAATCAGGACGTGTTTGCTCATACATTTAGGTGTGCGTCTTCAGTATGATTTTTATTAGTTTTACATATTCCTTAAGCATTCTGGGCGAGCTATCTTGAGTCATGTATCTGTTTCGTGAATGGCTTGGCTGAGCTCTCTTTCCTCTGTGCCAGCCAGCTTTGCTATGAAGGCGGATGTGTAGGGAGCTCATGTGTTTAAGGAGGGCTAGGATCATGGACAATCCTCAGGGGGAAATGGGATAATGGATCTATAATTGTCATTGACTGCGAAAATAGATTTTCACCCTTCCATGAGATAAGAGTGAGTGTTGTTTAATTGCTGTAAAAGTGTCCTATCCCTTCAGGAATTGGATTCAGAATGTATCATAGCCTTATACCTGGGAGACTAAATATAGGTTTGTACTGATTGCTGATTATTGTTTTTAAATCTCTGTAGTCTTATCTTAATGCATTACTAAAAAAAATTCTGTTACTACCATGGATCCCAGAAGCATCATTAATGTCTTGCCAGTATTCATAAAAAGAGTCAATATATTTGGTGCACTTAAATTTTTATTCTAAGAAAGATGACCTGGTTTATTACATGTAAGAAAACAGTGTTATCCAATCAATTAATGATACTTCAGGACTTTCTATTATTATATAAAACCTTAACAAAATAATGGAGCAATCAATATATGAAGAGCAAATCTGTAAATTTAGTTTGTGTGTAATGCAAATGTTAAAAAGTAATTTATTGACATTCTTTGATAGCCAATTTATAAGTATGTTTATTTTAGGAGAGCTAGGATGCAAGTCTTACTTGAATCCTTACTATTGATCTTTTCTGACAGTCTTTTATTTTTTCATCTTCAAAACAACGCATATTGCTACTTCAGACACGTTTGTAGAGTACTCTGAAGTAAAACAAACACAAAAGGCAAAGAGCATGAGGCAAATCATTATGACTACCCTGACAACACTTTTCACACTGTACACAAATTTCATTGATATCACACATTTTCTCATCAAACCACGAAGTGAACATTGTAGTACAAATTATATTCCAGTCTTTGTCAGGAGCTACCTTAGTACACGTTCAATTTTATCTCTCTATGCTCCAATTTTCCTGCCAATAAAATAATGGTTTTAGATTTCCAGGATAATATCTAAATCCATAAGCCTATAAGTATGGTGTTTATGTACGAATGAAGGCATGCATTTTACACTTGTTCTTAGCCCAAGGGCTGAGAAGCGAAGTGGATGCATTTTAATAAAAAAATATGGATAGTAAGCACTTGTTATAATATTAGTAGAAATAATGATTCTAAGGAAACTTCAAGTTGCTTTTAAAATGAAAAAGTAATATTTAACTTATTTTTTAAAAAATATTTATTTATTTATTTGTTTATTTACTTGATGCAGGGTCTCACTAGGCAGCTCAGACTTGCAGTGATCCTCCTGTCTCAGGCTTCCAGGACTGGGATCACAGGCGTGCACAACCACCGTTGGCTCTGGGGCTGGCACAGCGCAGTGCCAGGGATCACACGTGGTCCCTAAACTCGCCGGAAGATGCTCAGGCTGCTCAGCTATCTTTCCAGCTCAAATAAGTAATAATATTTTATACTAATATCGAGAAAATTTTGTCTTTGGAGGTGAAGAAAATTTGCTACTGTAGGAAAATATTCAATATGTCTGGAAGGTAACAGCCCAAGCTATTTCTGAAGTTCTGTGAATGTTTCACACGTGGCTTTCATGATGTTACTTCCTTTAACAGAGATTACAGAACTTTATTTTTTTCCTCAAAATGTTATTAAAGATGAAATCCACATATTGCTAATTCATATATTTTATATAAGGAAATAGAAGAACTTAAGCTGTTCACAGAAAATCGAACAATTTCGATACACGGTTTGTGCGAAAGCTATTTATTTTATGATCCATAGCACTGCAGGGACAAGGTCAGAATTGGCTTTGTTTTGGCGGTTTCATCTTCAGCATGTAATTATGTCTAAAGCATTTCATTTACTCCTATCTCTTGAGATAAGGGAGCCTGTAGAGCTGACAGCCACACTGCACCCACATGCAGATTGTTAGAAGGTAGCTCCGGGCAGGCACCCTAGCTCAGCAGGCCTGCGTCAGGCAAGCGCAGGGACCAGGGTTCCAGCCCCCGCATCACATGCCACGCGTGGCGGCCCCGCCCCTGGGTGGGCTGAGCCGCCTGCGACCGGGCGTGGTGACGCGTGTCTGTAACCTCAGTGCTGAGCAGCTCCGAACAGGAACATCGCTGTGAGCCCAAGCTGCTCGGTGACACCTTGTGCCGAATACATAATAAATAAATAAATAAATAAATAAATAAATAAATAAACAATAGCCCTGGAGTAGAAATGTCAGACACACGAAAGCCTCATGCTGTCTAGTGCTCAGAGTAAATTCTTTCCCACGGAACTTTGCATACATTTTGTGGCTTGTTGTTTGTTTTTAAATATATATAGTTTTCCTTCTATTGTTACTGCTTAAAAGAAACAAACAAATATACAAATATGTGCCAACTTATAACAAAATAATTCTTTTGAGAGAGAGAGAGAGAGAATTTCTGTGGACAGTTTCTTTTTGTTTTTCTTTGAAGCTTCACTTTACTTTTTTTTTTTTTTTTTTTTTTTGTAGGACTGGGGATTGAACTCAGGCCTTGCCCTTTCCAGGAAAGTGTTTATTCTACTGAGCCATCTCCCTGGCCCCACTTTACAATATCTTATGAAAATATTTTTCTAGTTTGGATTTGAATAAAATCATTGAGAAAATTAAATGTATACTTGAAAGGATGGAGGGTTTCACATGGAATTTTTTTCCCCAGAAAATTGGCTTAAAACACATACTTTCAAAGAGAGAAGACCATTTTTCATTACATCGTCCTTAGAGAAAACTAGGAATTTAGGCTAGTTTCCTACAGAGGGGAGAAGATCAGCTAACTGGTAATCACTGGAACAGCGTAAGTTTTGGAAAGCTAAAGTAGGGACTACATTGTGTTTCCAAGAAATTGATTCTTGTTTTTGACTTACAAGAATGCAGCTCTTAATTTCCGCAGATGCCTGGCAGTCGCTTGGAGATTGCCCACCCAAATTAGGCATCCAAGAGATGAATTTAAAGTGTGGTTTTAGGAATAGGGACCCTACAATTGTGTTATGTGCAAATTTGTTTTGGACAGCTACACCAAGAAAAATTGAGCAAATGGAACATGCTTATGGATTCTGTTTAATAATTTTTACTAACTGTTAGAGTGTGGGTTTTTGAACAGAGAAACACCACAGGAGAAAAAAAAATTGTAACCTTATTTTATAAGTCACCCGAAGAGTCACATACAAAGAGAGTGCAGGAAATCTGTGCACACACTAAAGACCCAAGAAGCTCACGAGGGCCTGGATCCCACAGCAGTGCTCTGCACAGGTCCAGCTGAAGACCTAGAGCTCGCGACAGTGCTCAGGCGAGGCTGCTTCAAGGGTCTGTGCAGGGAAGGCCACAGGTCACGGCGCAGGCTGGAGAGCCTGTGCCTGCAGGGTGAAGGGCCTGTGCCAGCGGGCTGCCCGAGCGCAGAGGGAGGGGCCACGAGGCAGTTCCAGGTCAGGGCTAGAGCTCCCTCCACGAGCACCGCAGCCCGCTGGGCGCGGTACCTGTACACACCAGTAACCCAGCGCTTGGCAGGCTGAGCGAGGAAGGTCACCGCCAGCTCAAGGCCAGCCTGCTGTCTCCACGTGATGGTCAACTCCACCGACTGTACCAAACTTCGGGGAACTAGTCACTGTTTCTTTCTTTCTGAAAAGCAAGTGAAAGGTTTCTAAGTTTGTTTATTTTTATTATTTTTTAAAAATCTGTTTTATTTATGTATGTGCATAATATGTACAGGGTCTGGCTATGCAGCTCGGACTCAGAATGACCCTCCCGTCTCAGCTTCCCAGCACGGGGACTGCAGGCAGGTGCCGCCACCCCTGGTTTCACAGCCGGGCATGGTGCATCTGGGGCGGGGCCAGCATGACGCGCCTTGCAGGAGATGAACCTGGTTCCTTGCGCTTGCCAGGAAGGTGCCAGACCGCCGAGCTCTCTCCCCTGCCCAAAGTTTATTACTCATAAAAGTTTGAATATCCATAATTTCTTATTTCTAAAAGTCATATATAACAAATACAATAAATATATGATAGACATCCTACCTCAAGAGGATATTACGTACTGTGTTTCTTGAAACCCCCCCCCAAAACTATAAATAAACTAAAATAAAATCTAAGGATTGCATAGCAAATATAATAACTATAAATTTGTAAGAACCATTTTGAAAATGTATCTTTTATGTATTCTTACCTCTTTCTATTCAGGTTATCTCTGAAAAAAGAGCAAATTAAGAAATTGAGTAAATTAAAAAGTTTTAATTTTCTCTTCTCCAAAAATTAAACTCCCATCATTTGGAAAACTGAAAACAATAAAGAGTTAGTAATGGCATTATCTCACTTGTAAATTATTTTAAGGAGAGTACAAATTAGAGCTAAAATTAAAAAATCACAAGTGATACAGATGTTCCCTGAACAAAATAATGGGAATGTCACAGTATTTGTTGTAATACATAATGTTGTCTTCCAACCAGGTACTCCAGAGAAGCTGAAAGAGAAAAATGGAATCTGAAGGGTACAGCAGGGACTGGTACAAGGGAATGTACTTATTCACTTGGAAATTTTTGAGCAGGAGTATTTGAGGTGGATGAACACCTATGCAATGTTAGTATGTTGTTGAGTGAGGTTCATATTATTGAAAGAGGAACACAGTAAGGCGCAACCAGGTGATGACAAAGGATTCTTGCAAAGCACTTTATGTAGGTACGAGTCCATCATGCAAACTTTTTCTTAAATATTCACAGTGTCAAACTGCTTTGAAATAATTCATTTCTTAGCAGCAGTACTTTATCAAAAAAAAAAACTTAGACATCATAACGATAACAAGTGAATTTTGACTCTTCTAGAAACAAAAAAATCTACCCTAACTCTACGTAACTATTTTGCTTAAAGAGATATAATTTCAAAGCAGCCTGCCTACCACACATTAAATTTTCATGATCCCCTTGCAAAGAGCTGCATGTGTAGTCATGTGTGTGAAGAGGGGCACATACACACAAATTCTCTTTTCTAGTTTACACTGGGTTTCAGTTTAAAATCCTTAGTTTGGTATCTGATCCGATTGCAAATATACAAACCTATAAAATTCCCATTTCTCATGAAAGACTTCCTGAACTTTTGTTAAGACATTTGAATGAACTATTAAGAGCTGGAAGTGTATCTTTGGGATGCACACACTTTTCTTTTTCTTTAGAGTTCTTTTGATTTGTTCTTAACTTTTATGATCATCCTGTTGACTAAGGCGTCCACTTCTGCTTGGGGCATCCAGGTAAGCAGGGGTGGCTGGGACACAGATACAGGAGCAGCCAGCCAGGCACTAGCTGAAACAGTTCAAATCTTAGCAGATGTTGGGCGGGGAGACAGCTCAGTGGCATAAGCCACTACCTGGCAAGTACAAGGTCCTGAATTCAACCTTGGTACCAAACAAACAAACCAACAAACTACAGATCTCAACTGATGTTGTTCGAAGCGTGTCTCAGGGCTTTCCCTGTCCCTTATTGATTCCAATAGTTCCTGTCTGCTCAACTCACTGCCCTGAATATTTCAGTCCAATGCAGAGGAAAGTTTAATATGGAGGGAAGACAATCTCAAGATTTACTTATAGCACATACTTAAATTATGTAATGTATTATTTTAATCCCAAAACAATTGCAGGTCTGGATGTAGGTGCATGGGTTTTCCATACAGGAAAATATCATTCAATAAATAAGTACACACCTCAGTTTGGATGAAGAGTAAGCAAATAAGTATCTGCATAAATTATTCAATAAAAAGTCAGTGGTACCTCTCAAATCATGTTTGTTGAAGATCCACTCTGCAGAGATGGAGGATTTCTTATTTCTAGGAAGCATTCCACACACTATGTGTTGCTGGGGAGTAAGGTTATCAACCCAAGCCTTGCTCGTATTGAAGTGGCCACCTGTGAACTTGTGCGGCGAGTCCAACGGTTGAAAGCTCTCTCTCCCTGTTTTCTGTGACAATTTTCTCTAAGGCAAAGTGTCTGGCACTGACTGGTGCAGATCATAAAGCTACAAAGGACCCTGGCCAAGGGGCTGACAGGTAGGGCTGACAGGTAGGGAAGACCGCACAGGCCATCAGGGGCCTTGGTGGTGTGAGAAAGCGGGCTTGGAGTTCTTTACCAATAAGAACACGAAACCAGGAGAATGAGATTGTAGACAGTGCAGTTGTTTGCTGCAGATACATCAGTACTGGAAACACGGGTCTGATATAGTGTTAGACATGGAGATCAGGGGGAAGGCCCTGGGCACAGTCCTGGTTTTGAAGCACAAAGCAAAAAGTAAAAACGTCTGTTGCCTAATGTGTGGCTTTTGGTGCAGTACTGTTTTCAATATTAAGAATATCCTCCAGTATTCAGGGACTTCCACAGCTAACGTGTCTTGATACTGTAACCAATAGCTACTTTAGAACTGGGCCAAAGGATGGAGTGGAATTTTATACAGAAAACTTTTCATTCCAATCACACACAATAAATCTAGAAATTTTGATGTCATACTCTGCTTTATGTCTGGATTTTATAATTTCTTCCATGGAAGCTTGACTTATTTATTTAGCTTTACCTTTAGGTACCTTCTATTTTATGTTGCTATCAGAAGGAGATAATTATTTTATTGAATAATTTTTTCATTGTAACAATTGCTTTATCCATAGCTGTTTATTTTTACATATTTATTCTGTAGTCTTATTTATACATATTTACTTTGCAACTAGGAGCTTTGATGAAAAAATAGTTCAGTTTATCTCTGATGCAATCAAATAAGTAATTTTTAAAGCAGTTATAGTTCTATTTTTAGTCTTGCCATAGCAAATATTCCACTTAACTTTTAGTTCATTGTATGGGGCAGTTTTTGCTGTCTTTTATGTGGCTACTCTACCAAAGTGGTCACCTGAGGCTTCCTGCCTAGTTTAAGAGAAATGATTCTGCTTTCCCTATTAAGAATAGTCTTAGGGCTGGTGAGACAGCTAGGTGGACTAAGAGCTTGCTTAGACAAGCACAAGAGCAGGGTTCAGGGCTGCTGAGATGGCTCAGTGGTCTAAAGCGCCTACTTAGAACAAGCTAAGCTAAGCTAAAGCACAGGGAAGGCGGTTCAATCCCCCAGCACCACATGCCAGCCAGCCCCACCCCCTGGTGGGCTGAGCTGGCC
>NDGN011395784.1:0-11390 GCA_002564285.1 Tympanoctomys barrerae
GTGGTGGAAGAACCAGATGCTTCACAGTAACAGGTTTGGTGAAAGGTGGATGAGAACACACTATGGTTTTCTTAGGCTGCCTGTCCATTAATTGCATTTGGCATCAGCATTTGCTACATTTTTTATTACATCTCAGAAAGACACATATGAAAGTGGACTTCTAGAACTGCTTCAGAAAGTGTTAATAGTAGCACAACTCATAATAATTAAAGTTTTGAAGTGACATGTTTATCCACAGAGAGATGAATGACTAAAGAAGTTGTGGTTCTTAAAACACACTGGAGCATTACTGGGCCATAATAAGGAAAGATAAATTTGAATCATCTATAGGAAAATGGGTACATCTTGAGACTCTAGATTAAATGGAGTAATTCAAACATCTAAGATTAAATATTAAATCATTTCTTTCATATGAGAAACTAAAAATATAAGTAAAGATAAAGACAAAAATAAAGATTAAAATAAAAGGTATATAATAGATCATGGCTAATTGAAGTTTTATATGCCTCACTTATATATATGTGACATTCTATCCCCATGCTGCAGAAATTTTATGATACTACTTTTGCAAGTAGCCTTTTTATGTGATTTGTGCTGACTCCTGCTGTTTTGTTGACACCTATCAGTTTTATATTGTTTTCCTTTGCCTAATCTTGCAGTTGTTGAATTTTTTTTTTTACCTTTAGAAAAAATTTTATTACACAGCATCTGTTTCTTCAGGGCATTAATCTGTGAGAACACGACATTCAGCTGACTAAGTCACAATTTAACCATAAATGAAACAATTTAACTCCAAATGCAGGATATTCCAATTCTTTTGAACACTTGATATTAAACACCATTCTTTACACACAGTTCTCTATGTATTCAGGCACATACTTAGTAAGGAACTTCTAGGAGAGATCAATAAAGTGCATATATATTTTTAAGCCTTCTGAAACATTTTACTCAATTTCTCTTGAGAAAGACAGGACTAATTTACAGTCACACAGAGTCCTGTTTATTCCTCACATTCCCTGGCAACACAGAAAATCCTCAGCGTTTACTGTTACAAATTAAGAGGAGAAAAAGAGAAGGTTATCTGCTTAAATTTTCCCTGAAGTGTAAGAGTGAGGCCACGTTTGCTGTCCGTTGGCTTTCTCCACTCTCTGGTAGGTCGAGTCTCCCAGGTGGTGGCTCCAGCATACACTGTCTTGTCTTTCTTACCACATGGTCTTTGCTTGCAGGCAAGGGGCATGAGAGCTGTATGCCTTTCCCATATTTTCCCCTTTAAATTAATTACAATTCTCAAAATGATTAAAATTAGATCGTCGTCTTCTAGGAAGCCATGCTGTTTAGTGTCTTGGTAATAGAACCAAAAACTGAGCCATATTCTTCAGGTTATGGAAGGTTTCTGACCATTCCATGGATCCTATCTGGGGTGTGGTAGTGAGAAGTAAACTTTTAGCTTTATTAGCATTTTATTTGAGTGTCTTTAAAACCCAGTCTACTGATACTGCCTCCTCATGCTCCTCCCAGCAGTCGTAGTCAGTTGCCATGGCAATGCTTGCATAGCATATTCCAGCCTCTTTAGCAAGAACCACCTCTGGAACTGTCATCACAGTGATAACATGTGCTCCCCAGGGGTGGAACATGAGGCTTTCTGCCCTGGAGCTAAAATGAGGTCCCTTGATTGTGATCATTGTCCCTTTTGAGTGGCCTCACAGTCCTAGCTTCTGAAAGGTCTCTAGGAGCACCGCTCTTGTTCTGGGACAAAATGGTTTGGCCACTGGAATGTGGCACACTCCTCTGGCACAGGAATGACTTCCATCATAGAAGGTCTGGGGCCTCTTGGTAGTCCTGTCAATGAACTGATCGATGATGATGATATCGCCAGGCTGACTCTCTTCCCTCAAGCAACCACAGGCCATTGTCACGATGATGTCCGTGTAGCCCTTTTCCTTCAAAGCCCAGATGTTCGCCTGGTAGCTGACTTTTGAAGGCATGATGGTGTGCTGCCTCCCATGTCTTGCAAGGAGAATGCAGTCAACATTCTTTATTTTCCCCAAAATTAAGTCATCAGAGGGCTTGCCAAAAGGAGTATCCACATATTTTTCAGTTCTTCCTTGTAAAATCTCTGGATCATCCAGGGCTGTTTCGCCAGTAATTCCAATCTTCATGGGCGCAGAGGTGGCGGCCATGTCTATACGGGACACGGCGGCGGGGGTGGAGGGATGGACCTCCGCAAGATCTGAGGCGCGGCGCTCTCTATCAGGCCTGGCTCCTGTTGAATTGTTGTTCCCTGGTTACTTGTTATATTTAAGAGATCTTTCCTTTCATGATCTCTAGCTGCAATGCTATCTTCAAGGTCTGAATGATATCTTCAGTTTCATTGAAGTGGTTTTGCTAGCTTTCAATGGAAATCTTGTTTTCCTGGATATCTCTTTGAATCTGTTTTATGCATTCTAATTATTTCCTCTATTGTTCGTTCAGTGTTTCCATCAATATTCTGTTCTCTTCTATTTTTTGTCTATGTCTTCTTTTTTTATGTATTTAGTACTGGGTCTACAGGGTCTCACTATGTAGATTGGACTTGTAGTGATCCTTCTGTTTTCAGCCTCCCAAGCACTGGGATTACAGGTGTATGCCACCACAACCAGTCTCAATCATCTCAGTGCTCCCTGGGGGAGGGGCGGGCACAGGCTGCCTGGGATTGAACTCTGCACACTGCACTCTGCCTAAGCAGGGGCTTTAATCTGCTGAGTTATGTGGCCAGCCTTATGTCTTCTTTAGATGGGATGAGACATTTTTTCAAATTGTTGTCATTTCTTTTTTTACTTGGTAAATTATTTTTAATCTTATCTTATTTCTTCTTATAGTCTTTTGGGGTTTTTTCTTACTTCAGTTGCCAGCATTTCAGAAATTTCAGGTGTATGACTTATAAATTCTTCCATATCCTTGTCTCCTGGACTTGTTCTTAGTGGGCTATAGGTCTCAAATTGCCTTTTGCTCTTTCATTTTGACATTTTGATGCTCCAAATGTTCTCCAGGTTGGTAGGGTTTGGGGAGCTCACCAAAGCTCCCACTGTTCAGGGTGTAGCATGGCTTCTGCAGTGGAAGTGGTGGAGATGAGCCACAGCTCAGCACGGCCTCCCTCAGTGATGGGGAGGGTGTGCTGAAGCTGTGCCAGGCTCCTGCAATGGTGGGGGTGGAGGGTAGGGCAAGGTTCCCAAAAGGTATATCATAGGAACAGAGATAGACCTCTCAGAAGTTGGAAGGGGACCAAGACATGGAGGGAGGCAGGACAGAGGAAAGAGGAAGTAGAAGTGAAAATAATAAAGATGTACTACACACATGTACCAATTCTCTATAATTACTATGTGGTATAAAAGTGAGCTAATAACATTTTAAAAATTAGAAAATAAATTACCAAAAATTAAGAATCAATATGTTTAATTCAAGGGGGAGTATTTTATGGATGATTAATGGCAATGTGTCTTTTACTGTAACAAGTTTTTAAACATTCATCATATATTTTAATCTATCCATGTATGTTAAGCACTTTAGTGGCAGATAATATGTAAGAACTGGTAGCCAATAGAAGAAGAGAGATGGTAAATGTAATCAAGAATTTCAAAGAAATTCCAGAGAACTAATAAAATTAAGTGAATGAAGAGTGACATGCAGAGATCAATTGATATTTCAAAAACTGAAATATAAAAACAAAAAATACAAAGATAAAGCAGAATATGATGTTCAACAATTTGGAGTCAATTTTTTTTTCTGGCCAAAAAAATATTTGAAACTCATTCTAAAATTAATAACAGATCCCAAAACAAACATAGATCCAGGAAGCTCAGATCTGGATTAACTGGATTAATATCAACACACACACACACACACACACACACACACACACACACACACATATTGTAGCTTTAGAAAACCATCAAAGACAAAGAAAATTTTGAAAGCAGTTAGAAAAAGACATCAAACACCTTAAATTTAGAAGAAAAATAGTAAGAATTACAACAGTTTGTTTATCAGAAACCAGAAAAAAGCTTCAAGCAAAAAAAGAAAACAAGTGAGAAATACAGTGCTGAAAAAAATTCATATGTTCTTAGAATTCTGTATCTAGTAAATTATGCCTGACATGAAAATGATTTTTCTAACACAATCTAAAGAAGGTAATTCATCTCTATCAGTCTTGCTCTACAAGAAATATTAAAATAACTTCTTCAGCCATGAGAAAAATCACATAAAGCAAAAAATTTAATCTATTTAAGGAAAAAGAGAGTGTCAGGAAAGAAATAAATAATGATAAAATAAAATTTTTATTTTTATTTATAAATATTTTAATTTAAAAAAAAATTTATGTATTTAGTACAATGTTTATAGGGTCTCACTACACAGATTGAACTCATAGTGATTCTTCTGTTTTCAGCCTCCCAATTGCTGGAATTATAGGCTCGTAACACCATTCCCAGCCTCAGCCTTTGTCTCAGTGTGCCCTTGGGGGCGGGACCAGTACAACATGCTGGGGCTTGAACCCTGGCCCTCTATCTGCCTAAGCAGGTGCTTTAGTCCAATAAGCTATCTGGCTGACCCCATAAATATTTTAATTACATGCAAAATGGAAGCATATTAAAACACTCAGGGGGAAAAAAAGCCACTCAGGGTAATTTTTCCTAATACATATAAAAGGTCTTTGTACAAAGTAATAATAACAAGGTACTGATGAAAGCTCATGAAGTGCTGAAGGGAATAACAGGTATGGACAAAAACAAAATGTTATAAATATTATATAACTATTATAATAGCTAAAATCTCATCCACTGACGATATCAATCATAGCAAACGTGGAGTAATGGAAATTTTCATCCATTGTTGGTGTCAATGAAAAATTATAAATACATTTTTGAAAACAGTTCACTACCTCGTCTTTTAGAAATAATCCTACCATACCATAAATTCTTCTCACACATATTTACTCAATTGGCTTTAAAACTTGCGTACACACTAGGCTTGGCCTGGTGATACCCCCGTAATCCCAGTATTTAGGAGGTTGAAGCAGCAGGAGTTTTACACAAAAACTTCATGTAACTATTTTGAGTGCTTTTGTTATACTTGCTAAATACTAAGAGTTACCAAGATTTCTTCACTGGGAAAGAGAAAAACAACTTGTGACACACCTGTAAGAATGAAATGCTAATTGAAGATAATAAAGAATGGATTATCAAACCTCATAAAAATAAAGATGAATTTTGAATGTAAGAATAAAAGAAGTCAGTGTAGCAAGCTCATGTAGTCTACAGTTCCTTTTAAATGACAGTTTGGAAAGGTAAAATTATAGAGTTAATAAACATATCAGAGGTCACTAGAGTTTGGGAAGGAAGGTGGATAACAAAACAGGGGATTATAAAATAGTCAAACCATTTTTTAAAATTTTGTAATTTACCAAAATCCAGAAATTCTTATAGGAACAATGAACATTAAAGAATAAAGATAAACAAGCTAGGAAATTGATCAAATGTGTGTAGGTGGGATTAGGTCTCGGAGTCTAAAGCAAACAAGATATCTGAGTCCTGAAATAAACATCCTGTCTGGTTAAGGTCAGCTGTTAGTTGCTAGGCAACCTTGTGTCACATGTTACTAACTTTGCAAAAGTACAAATAAAGGTCTGTTTGGTTGTGAAAAAAAAAGGGAAAAATATATATGTGTACACAGGATAGATATATAGCTACTTTCTGTTAGTTCATTGAGAAGAAAGGTTTGTACTAATATTGTTTAGACAAGATATCATGTCTGTATCTTGTCCTCTGAATAACTACTACAAAGACAACAATATGCAATGTATTAATTATTGTAACTGTGCTACTAACCTGTTTTGAAACTGCTTCATTGCTGTTTTATCTTTCTCATTAAAATGAATAAAAATAAAATGAAAAAAAGGACTAAATGCTTGAGAAAATTTTCAAATGTAATTTAATTATAATTTTGTCACTATAGGTTATTGTGAATAAAAAATTTTAAGTGTTATTCTAAAATGAGTTATTGCTATATTATTTGAGTACATGTGGATATGTATATAACCTAAAATATGAAAATATTTCCTCTGTCTTTTGAAAAAAAAGGAATAAAAGTAAAGAAATATTTAAGATGTTGTAGAATTCCAGAATAGAATGCAGAATGTGATTGAAAAAAATACCTAACAGAATTATGTAAAATAATCACACTAAATGAAGTAAAGAACAAAGGTTCTGACCTATACAACTCTGAAAGTGTGGGAAATCTTTAAGACAAAAGGCAAAGAAACTGTACATCAACACCACACTGCAGTTGGTAGAGGAACGTCTCATGGGTGTGAGAGTTCACTAGCCTTCAAGCACTGTTTGCGTAGGTTGGGAGTAAATAATGAAGTGATTATTAAGATTGCAGGTGTTAGGAGACAGGTTTCTCACAGCTGGAATAGGGGTGTATGGATAACCAAAGAGGTGGTATTTATTTCTTTATTTTTATTTTAAAAGAGAACAAAAGATAATAGATAAGACATTACAAAGGATACCCAATTTCAAAACAAAAATCCCCAAGATGATAGGTATTCAGCAGCAGCTGCTATATTGCACACTACTGTCGTCAGTGGAGTTGCTCAGATTACCAGACATAAGCATACGAAATTGGTGACAGTAAAAATTGTAGGCATTAACTGCTACCTTCAAAAAACCCATAGAGATTAGTAGTACAAACACAAGCTATCGTGTGTGTGTGTCTGTGTGTGTATACCTACTTGATATTTTCCTTCCTTTTCTCCTTTCCCTCATCCCAACTGCTTATTCCTTTTGCTCAGTTTCTTATGTCTTTACTATACCTGTTATAACCTTTCAGATTTTATATACTCTTTCAGCTTCTTACACTAAGCAGATAATACAATGTTTACACATGTGGGTCTAATTTATTTTACTTATGAGTACAGCCTCTACTTGCATCCATTTACTTATAAACACCTCAAGTTTATCTTTTTAATAGTTGAGTAATATTCTATTGTATAAAAATACCACATCTTTTTAATCCATTCCAAGAGGAGGAACTTTAGAATGATCTATGTAGCAATGAATTAAGGTTAAAGATACTATAATAACTCAAATTGATCTTAACACAGATACAGATGTTTACATACAAAGTATTTACATTATGTGTACATGCATGTGTTAGCATACATACATTATTTTCATTGGTTTTCTGGAAGATGGTCTAGAAACATTCCCCACTAAGGAGAACCAGAATTTCATGGATAAAGGACTGATTATATAACTTTTGCAGGAAATATAGAAGATGACTCTTCAAAATCTTGTTGAGAAGAAAAGTAAGAAAGTACTGAAATCATAAAATGAAGCCAAACAAAAATCATGGCACAGGAGCCAGATGCAAGAGTTTCCATTGACCAAAGCTAGAACAATAGGAACGGTAAAATGAAGTACCACTGAGTTCTAATCCAAAGCATGAAATTATTACCCATGAGTCCACATTTGTATAAAGAAATGAATGAACAAGTTAATAAGTCAGGGAGACTAGAGAAGCTACCCATGACACACAGAAGTCTAAATTATGTACTTAGCCCTCAAGGAAGCAAAGCATTAGAACAAAACTCTTCATTCCTTGTGGGTAGCCTATGTGTAGTGACTTCTTTTCAAAAATACAAGGTGGAAAGGGGGAAACAGTAATTTTATAGTGGAGAAAACTGTCAAACACTATATGAACCAACTATCTGAGCTCGACATCCAAATAATCATGGCCACAATGTGTGCTCCTGATGTGACATGACCATAGCACTGTGGCCTTCCTCCCCAGATCCATTATGCTAAATCTAACTATAAGAAAACATCAGACAAAGCCAATAGAAGGACAGCATATAGAGTACCTGACCAATAGTTTTTAAAATTTCAAGATCATCCTGTTCTTTAATTTTTACACAATGTCTTTGTCAGTTCCAGGATCCCATGCAAGATACTTCATTACATGAAGTCATTCTGCTTCTTAAGCTCTTTTGTCTGTGAACTTCTTAAACTAAGTATACTTCTTAATAAATCATGATCCATAATTTATCCACAAATTGTGATAAATACAGTATATCATAATACTAAAAGGTGTCATAAAGGAAAGTTGAGTGAGGGGATATATGAGACTCTGGACATTTTGTAAACTTTTCTGTAAATGAACAACTACTCAAAAATTAAACATTTCCAAAAATAAGAATTAACAAAACTTAAAAGCTTCAAATGACCTACCACTACATTCTTACCAAAATAACTGTGATAAAAAGTATTATTCCAATTATAATGCTATTGAGAATATAGATCAACTAAAGCACACAAACACTATTAAACTTATTTATTTGGTACAGGGTCTCTGTACACAGCTTGGACTTGTAGTGATCCTCCTGTCTCAGCCTCTCTAGCACTGGGATTATAGGCATAAGACATCATGCCCAGTTTTGGTGGCCAGCATTGCACACCCAGGATTCCAGGGTCAGCACTATGTGTGGGAATTGAACCCAGGTCCCTGCACTTGCCAGGCAGATGCTTAGACTGCTGAGCTATATCCCCAGCCCTCATCCACACATTGTTAATAGGGATGCAAAATGCAATACTCTTGAATTCAGTTTCAAGTTAATAACCTTCAAATTGTTACATGTGCTTATGGTTCAGCCTTATGCTTATGTCTTTAATATCCTAGGCAGCTGAGAACATTTTCTTTTTTCACGTAGCATTTTTAAATCAATACAGTTTGTTATTCTAAGAAGTGACAGCAGTGGAGCCTCTGCTTCTGTCAATATTTTAAACATCTGTTGAAATTATTCTGTTTGCATGACCCAGTACACAGAACAGCCTTTCTTTCCCATTGCATATCTGTCTGGGGCAGTCACATGTTAGGCTACAACAGTGATGGCAAACCTATGGCACACACGTTACTCTTTTTATTTTAAAACCAAAGATGTTGACATATGTGACTTTTTACCAAACTAAAACTTGAGGATACAACTTTTCAATGTTGGTATTTAGGGATAAATAAGTGAGTTTTGTGTTGTAGTTTGGACACTCGATTTCTAAAAGGTTTGCCATCATTGGTCTATAAAATATATTTTAGAACAAATAATTTGGAGGCTTTTATTTTACCAAAACCTTGCTTTCATTTCTTTCTGGAATGGTGTTCTACTCTAAACACAGGATTTTAAGTTCCATAATGATCCAGGCACATTTGCTTTGCAAAGAAAGAACCTTTTCCATTTTCCACTAGAATGAAACACTGGGCACAATACCCTTTCTGCATTTCAGTTCAGGTGTAGAATTTGGGAAGAATGACCTGCATGGGGAAAAACAAAACAAAACAAAACAAAACAAAACAAAACAGCACTACACTTACTAAGTGCAGACTCAGATTTTGCTTTACGTTCAGCCTCATCCTGTCACAGTATTTCCAGTCAGCAGGTTCATTTCCTGGTGATTCTATGTCTTTAGAGCCCGTTTCCAATGTTTCTGTTCATGCACATTGCTTATTTGGTAACTTTAAGTAACCCAGTCTCAACCCTACTTATGAAATGTCCTGTTTTGGGGTCACATGCATTTTCAGTTACCAATAAAGAGATCATTACATTATTTTTGCACCTCCTTGAAGTCTGTCTCTAAAAGCTTTGACTCCATAACGGCAGTGGTTATACGCTCATAAGAAGCAGACTGGAAATCTGTCTGGCAATCAATGAAGTAGCAGTTGAAACCTGAATGGTTTCTTTTTTTCTGTCATAAACGGGCAACCTGACATAACAGCAACACTAGAAAAGCAATCTTTAATTGACATGGATTAATTTTTATTATGAGAATCTAGCTATTTTTATAGACTACATGCAGACTTTACTACGCCTTTCTCACAGATACTGATGCTAGGAATTGGCTTTCTAGCTCTGGATTACTATTTCACTATATGTTTTCTTTTAGTGTAAGAATTTAAGTCAAGGATTGAGAGCAGCAGAGCACAGTACCTGACCATCACCATGATGAGGCTGTTGGTAGTAAAGCAAGACTAGCAGGTTAGCAACAGCTTTTCAAGGAAAAAAACCTTATAAGCCATGAAAACTTAATGTGAAACATAGCCAAGTACCGCACTTATTACAGCACAATATAATTAACTAAACCTTATTGTCCTGAGGTCTCCTGGTCCATTTTCTGTTATTATAATTGATTACCACATGCAGGATAATTTATAAAGAATGAAAGTTCTTAAATCAGAGAAATCCAAAAGATTGGACTGTATCCTGGTCTGATGAGCACTTCATGTGGTGCATCAGAGCAACCTTGTCAGAGACAACTTATTTTTAGGTCAAAGCCACTTTTGCTATAGACTCTATTAATCAAATCTTGAGAGCAGAGCCCTCATAGACCGATCCCTTCCCAAAGATCTCACCTCTCAACACTGTTCTATTGAGAATCCAGATTTCAACAGTTGAATTTGCAAGATGCATTCAAACCAAAGTATGGAGAACTTGCCTAATGAATTCCATGTGCATTGTTTAAATGGAATAATACCAGAGAGTTTCTTGTGGAGAAATACAATAGTAGATGTATTGGTCAGGGTTTTACTTAGAGAAACAGATATAAGGAACAGATATTATCACAAGATATATAACATGTATAAGGAATTACAAAATTGGCTTACGACAGTCAGCGCAGAATCAGATGAGGGAGGGGGCAGAGGGTGTCTGTACACCCCAGACTGAAGAATTCAGTCCCAAAGTCTGAAGCTCACTGCTGTGCTCTGTGCAAGTCTCTATTCATCAGTTAATGAGTCTGTGATGGAAGACTGAAGAGTCTTCAATGGACGTTGAAGGTTCTGCGACAGAAGGGGAAGGATCCAAGCTGGAGGCCGAAGAGTCAGACAGACGATGAAGTCTTAGCTGAATGCGAAGACTGAAGTCCCTCCAATGAAACGGAACATCGACTCCTTCCTCAGTGCCTTTATATGGTCTCTTTGTGCTGAGCCACTCTGGGGGCAGAACCAGTTGTGCCGCAGGGCGGGACGCCCATCAGCTGGAATGAGCAGCGGATTCATCCAGCCAAGTTGACAGGATGTATCCACCACTCCAGTAGGTATAACTCTCATGACAATATTAGCTGGTATTGCTTTCTAAACAAGGAGTGATTTCTATTATAAAACTTGAACAACATTTTAAAAGAAAAATATAGAGAAATAGCAATCTAGCTCTAGAAAGCCAATTCCTAGCATCAATATCTGTGAGAAAGGCAGAAAGTCTATAACATCTAATCTGTAAAAATAGTTAAATGCTCATAATAAAAATCATATGAATCATTCTTCATGTTCATTTTAATTATTTTTCTGAAAGGAAACAATGTTAGTTTTTG